>CAJQZJ010032727.1:1917898-1954090 GCA_907164525.1 Lophiomys imhausi
CATAGGAGGCTGGGGCAGGAGTGATCTCAAGAGAAGGCAGTCCTCTACCCTCCTCCAGGCTCATGCCGCCTTCCACTTTCCTCCATGAACTGCCAAGCAATGCCTACTGTCACTGTCAGCTCCTGCCCCTGGAGCCAGACTCTACAGTCCCTTTGTGTTGGCTGCAATCTAATGTAAGGACTGTATCTGTCACCTCAACGGACAGCCTAGAGGGCTGGCGGAATCCTCTCCCTTCTACCTCTGTGACTCCTCAACATGGAGTGGCCACTTTCATCTTCTGTGACTCACTGAAGTGGATGATCCATAAAAGGGGTGTGTGTCGGGGATGATCTGCTTTTGGATTAAGAGACTGGCAGGAACCTCAAGAGGACACAGCTCTGAACAGAGAGAGAGAGAAAGCTGCTACATCCAACCAGTGTTTCTGGAGACCTAAGTGTAGCAGAAAATGCTACTGTTAGTAGCTTCTCCCACACCTCTGTGTGTGTGTGTGTGTGTGTGTGTTTGTGTGTGTGTGTGTGTGTATGTGTTGTGTGTGTTGTGTGTGCATGGGGTGTGTGTGTGTGTGTGTGTGTGTGTGTGTGTGTGTGTGCGCGTGGGGTGTGTGTGTTGTGTGATCGTATGCCATGGTGCATGTGTGGAGGCCAGGGGACAGTTTATCAGCTTAAAAAATCATGTCCTTTCCTTCCACCCTGTGGGACTGGGAGACTAGACTCAAGTTGTTAGGCTTGGTAGCAAGTCCTTTACCTGCTACATCTCACCAGTCCAGTAACATCTTCTTTGGAATAAGTGATAATAACTAATCATTCATTTATCTGGAGGAGTGTTGGTTCAAACTGCCAACATAACAATGGCAGAGTGAGTAAGGAGTGCCCCAGAGCTGCAGGCTTTACATTTCATCAGCACTGTGTACGTCACAGAGATAAATATTGACTATATTGCAATGTGTGTTTTGAATTGTCTTTAATTCCACTAGTGCTGAGAGCTCTATGGTTTCTGCAGAGTCTGGAGAACTTTCCTAGTCAGTACGTTTCAATTAAAACCCACTGCAGCACATAGATGACAAAACGTGATTCTCTCTACTCTCTCACCTCTCAACCAGAATGACAATGTTTGTTCCTATAGAGCTAATCAAATGAGCCTCCACCATGACACGGGGCATGTCTTCATGTAATACAATGATGTATTTTGCTTTGTCCCAGAATGACAATACAATGGTGGACCAAGGACTGTCATATGGAAGACACTGTATCCAAGAGTCTGTCATTTGTGGTTACATGGGAGCCTGGAAACTGCTTCAAGAAGGGACAAGTCCAGACAGCCTGCATCCACCTTTAACAAGAACAATTTAATTATGGTTTCCTGTGAAACACACTCATTGGATCTACAAGTCAAACCTTCCTATGATCCTCATCTACAAAGAGAGGCTATGAGGATTTCCCCCAAACTAGTAGACTACGGCCAGAGAAAAGTAGATGCAAACTTAAGACGCACAGTAGACTCTGAGACTCCTCAGGGGCCCTGTAGGAACTGGCAAAGGCATGCCTGAGGCAGAAAGGCCAGTCCTGTACAGCAACAGGCCTGAATACAACAGAAGTACTGAAGGCTGACAGAGAGCTCTGGAAGTAAGATGCTGAAGTAAAAAGAAGTTCAAGTTTTCCTTTGCCAGAGAGTCACAGTCAGGAAGCAGGAAGCTACTGGGGAGGAAGCATGACAGCAGCTCTGTAATTTGGGAGAAATGAAGCTCACAGAAAGACAAAGGAAGAAGATACTCTAAAGTCCTTGACAGTTGGGAGTGGGTAGCAGAGCTGGTGAGATGGTGGTGATGGTCACTGACAGACTGGTTTTATCAGTCCCATCTGATCTAAGCACTGGGCCACGCGCATGTACAGATGCCTCCTATTCCCCTTGGTACACATACCTTTCACTTATCAATTAAAAGTAAAGTTAAAGAAGAAATAGAGAAGAGAGAAATACTCCTCATATTCACCTTCATTGAACGTGGAGACTCATGTCTGTTGGAGGTCACCTCATCTATTGGGCATTTGGGCTAGCTCCTTAGTTTCCATGGTCAGTTCTATCACCTGCATATATGAACCAGGAAAAGACTGGCAAATGCTTCACAGAGAGGGCAAGGACACACGTTCAACCTAGACTGTCAGTCACCACAAGTTCCAAATTACTGAGGGTGGAATTAATGAGGCTTATTGTGTTTCTAAAATCCAAACACAGCTTCGATGTTACTAGACACTAATGGCTTATAATGAAGCAGAGCTTGTTAACTAAGTAAACAACTGACGTGTTTGTTAAAGTGTAAACAGAAAAAAAGTCATGAATTAAATGAATGAATTCACTGATTGTTCTCTGTCACTTGTAAAGAACTCTTCGGCTGCCACAGTGTGTATCATCACCTTTGTTAAGAGGATTAGCCTGCTGGAGTTTTCCTTATCTGCTCAGAAATCTCAGTGTGGAGAGTGAACAGCTCTTGATTTTAGAAAGGGTCACCTGCATCCAGGAGGCTGTTAGGGTTAGGGGTCACCTAGTTGTCGGGGTCTCACAAATAAGGGGCTTTAAGGGTGGTAGCCAAGCCTCCTGACTGAAGATGGCAACTCAACAGAGCTCAAGGAGACCAAGGGATAAGATGGTCGGTGCTCTCCAGGGTGGTCCTACAAAGTGAAGGGCAGATGGTCATTCTCAAAGCACTCAACTCAACAGCATGCCCTTTAAAAGGCAATAAACCTTCCCAGAAACAAAATAAACACAAGCTTTTTCCTCAGAACCTCATGATTCTAGCTGACCTTTTCCCTTATGAGGTCCATATTTATTTTCCATTCTCCCCCAGAGAAGTGTGTGTTGTCTGAGGCACTAGCTGTCACTCATCTCTGAATAGCTCCCTTGACTCTCCTCCTTCAGGCATGTGCACAATGGTCAGCATGTGAATGACAATCATCATGTCCCCAGGGTCCGGGATTGGCCGCACCCAGACCCATTTGTATTCAGCTGTAGCAACAGAGGACACCCCGGGATGGCCACACAGCACAGGTGGACTCCAACCGAAGGTTCAGTGACTCGACTCGCCAGCCCCGTCAGACTCTAGGCCTTTAGATTTTCCCACTTCCATCTTTACACTTGGCACCTCATGGTCACAACCTGGGCACCACACTTCCAGCCACCGTTTTCACGTTCAGGATGGGAGAGGTGAACAGGTACTATACCAGCAGCATTGGTTGCTTTCTTCAACAAGAAAGCAAACACTCCCTAGGAAGCCTACAGCTGGCTTCTGTTAACCAGGGCCCGCTTCTTTTGGTTACCTAGTGGAGAGGCAGCATGTGAAAGACAAGTCTTTGGCATTTTGACCCAGAATGGCAGTAGAGAACCCCACAGGGCTGGTTATAGAAGCTTAGGGCCGCTTTCTGTCTCATAAATAATAGTCCATTTTTAAAAAAAAGAGAACAATGAAGTCAGTTCTTAAGAAAGTTTGAGAAAGAGACAGTCTACTAAAATGTGAACAAAAATGAGATGAGAGAGAGGGTAGTTTACCCCTCATCCCAGGCCTTCTAGTTCAATGCACTCAACTCAGGACCAGGTCTGCTAGCGTGCGCGTGCGTGCACACACACACACATAAACATAGCCACATGCACTCACACACAAACACGCATACACACACACAAACAGACACACACGCACACACAAACAGACACACACATACACACATGCACACACAAACAGACACACACACGCACACGCACTCGCACACGCATACACACACATACACACATTCACACACACGCACTCGCATGTGCACACACACGCGTGCGCACACACACACACACATACACACACAAACATAGACACACGCACTCACACACAAACATACACACACATACACACACGCACACACAGACAGACACACGCACATGCACTCGTACACGCACGCACACCCGCACGCGCACTCGCACACTCTGAAATCTTGGGTTGATTTCACTTTGCCCCAGCCCGTGCTGGTTCTGCAGGAGAATGGGGCTCACAGCCCCCAGACGCTTGTGAACAACAGCACTTCTGCTTTCATACTGCCCCGATTGTTTCATTCCCTTCCAGACATTAAAAATGTGCAGCAATGACATACCCTTTTCCTCCTGGCCAGCTGCAGAACTACATTACAGCTGAAGTGACATCATTCACCTGTGACATGAAGCCAGTGGCTGCTCTGAGACATCTGAACGAGGCAGTGGCAGCACGGATGGAAATACCACTAAGTCAAGCCAGTCTCACCCTTCTTAGCAGCAATGTTTTTCCTGCCATGATGCTTCAAAACTGAAATGGTGGCAGCTACGTTGTTGGCCTCTTCTCTCTACACTTGGCCAGCTTGCGCTGCTTCCAACACAGACAGAACGAGAAGGAGCAGTGGAAAGCCCATTCTAAGTCACTAGTTTAACGGGGAGGGGATCAGCAGCCAGGGCCCAAGCGGTGGCTACGGAGCGTGGTGAGTCACAGAAACAGATGCACACCTAACAGCAGGAGTAATGCAGGACTGAAAACAACATTCAGTTCTGAAAGCTCCCGGTGCCATGACACAGAGGCCACCAGAAAACCAGCTCATTAGGCTCATTAATCATGCATGGCACCATGACAGGACCTGGTCACGTCAGAGCCAACCAAAGCCTCTTCCTGAAACTGGTGAGCTATGAGGCAGAAGACTGACAGTCCTCAGCCACACCCACCGATACCAGAGGGGATGCCACGCCCTGTCACAAAAGCAGGTTTACTAAGATTGGGTAAGGCCTGGGCTTTTTTTTTTTCCCCCTGCAGGTGAGGGTGATCTTAAGGGAGAATTCAACCACATCTCATTTATTTTATTTTATTTTTTCTGGTCATTGGTTTAATGTGGAAGGAAAATAACAACTAGGAACAGAATGGCGCCTACTGCCATTTTCTACTGTGTTGTCGTGGCTCCATAGCAGTAACAGGTCACCCAGCTGTCTTTTCCTCTTGTTTTCATTCATTTACTCTAAGGCTCTGAAAAGTCACCTTTAGGCTAAAACATCTGTGAACAAAAGTCTGGTATGAAGGAACACTGGGTAATGTTGGAGCGGCAACGTGGGTAACCTTAACTACAGCATGTTTGCTTTTGCAAACACTGTGATGTATGAAATAAAATATTAATAGACATTACCTCAGTTTTTCTGAGAACAGACCTGAGTCACAACCCTGTGTGGCATGATTTCCACTCACGTGCCTTACCAAGTGAGCGCTATTCATGTTATGAGGCTATGGTAGTCTCAGAGCAGGCAAGACCAGACCGACTACGTGTTTTCAGACCATAATGTTACGGAGTAAGTTGCTTATTTTGGCTCCTTAAATCATTTCTCCAAATTTACTGCCTACTCTGCATGGAAGACTGATGCCTAAAAACGTATGAGGAGAGATGCAAAAATATTTTAAATGGAGAACAGAAAATGTTAGAGCAAGGCTAATATCTCTACTTAGCAGCAGCTAACTTTGCGATCCCTCAGCTGAACTCTGACATTTGAAAGAACCCAAAGAGCCAAATTTTTTTTTTTTTTTTTTGGTTTTTCGAGACAGGGTTTCTCTGTTTAACAGCTCTGGCTGTCCTGGACTCGCTTTGTAGACCAGGGTGGCCTCGAACTTGCAAAGATCCGCCTACCTCTGCCTCCCAAGTGCTGGGATTAAAGGCGTGCGCCACCACCGCCCGGTGAGCCAAATATTTGTGTAAACAAATGTATTTCCATTGCCTCAAACACATGTGCAGCAACTAGATTTTTTTTTTAAACTTTGTGTGGCTAACAAGCTTAGCTTGTTGGGGACTTCCAGCAGGTGTGGCTTTCCCTGCCTGCCTCTGTGGGACTCTGTCTTCTCAGAAAGCTCTGAACTCTCCACAGCCCCAAACCCACTGGACTGTTCTGTATGTGACGATTTTTCAGCTGAGCTAAATGAAAGAATCACAGTGACCACTGCAGAGCCCAGGAGCACCACTTACTTTCTCTTACGTTGATATCTGCTCTCAAATCAGTGTTTAGCATGAGCAACTCAAATCCCTGTGAGGCAGTGTAAAGAGAACATTCCACACTTACTGGCCAGAGGCCTAGAGAGGACCATGGCAGCTTCACCCAGCAGGATGCAATTCTGGAGTGACCAAAGACTGGACCAAATCTCTCTGCCACAGCTTAGTCCCAAAGCCCCAGGCTAAACGGCTTCTTTCAGTAGCCAGCCACACTAAGGTTTGTCTTCTAAATCCACGTAATAAAATTCAGTGTGGCTGAAGAGATAGTGGTGGACTGTAACCCACCCACAGGCAAATGACGTCAAAGACTCTACAAGGGAACACTGGGCTTCTCTGTTCTCCTGAAACTTCTGCTGTGTCAAGCAACTTGAGAAGGAAGCAGACTTTTCCACTAAGAAATCTCTACTTTGGCAGTCACCAGAGACAGCCTGGTGTCTTACACTTCCGCTCACAGGAAAAAGTGCAGAAAATTATTTCCAGAAATTATAATGGAAGAAACTCAAAGTTCAAAGAATCTCAGAGTTAAAAAAGAGGTTGGGGTCCAAATCTGAGGCTCAGAGCAGACTAAGACGAATCTGTGTTCTAGCTTTCCCAGGTAGAAAGCTAAGTGCTTGTTTCTTGGTTGATGACTCAGGGGACAATGCCCAGTTCCCAGTCGGCAGAGGGAGTGGTGACGTCTACAGAATGGCCACCTTGCTTGTGAGGTAGCTCAGGGCAAGCTGGCGTGTGTGTGGGTTTCAGCACATTTGAGAGTGTGTACATGTGCATGCATATGTGTGTGTGCATGTATATACATGTGTCTGTGTTCATGTATACATACAAGCTGTGTAAAATTAAGCATGACTTGTCTCTTCTACGGAGACAGCCTGAACATCTGAATAGCTTGTCTTGCTGGACCCTGAAGATGAACAACAGTATCTCACCTGTGCCAGGGCAAGCCACTGGATCTGTGAGTTCTTTGGTTTTCTCCTTTTTCAAAGGACCCAGAGGAACACCCAAGGAAGAGACACACCAGAGAGGAGGGCTGTCTGGAAAACACATACACCTGGTCACACACCTTATTTTGGGGAGATAATGGTCCTGTGATGTCATTTATAAAGCTGCCCATATTTTCCTTACGAAATTAACTTTCTAATGGCGAAAAAGGGTGACCCTTTCAATTTCTAAAGGCAGTAGTGACATCCTTTCAATTTCTAAGGCCTTCGCATCTATGTTTTCTCTCTGTGTGTCATGAAACATCAATAGCTTTGTGAGAACTGTAGTTTGTTTCCCTTTCAGGTGAGAAAACAGAGGTTTAGACAGTGGAAACGACTGGGCTTGGAGCAGCAAGCTAGCGGCTGACACAGCCCATCTCTTCTCTTTAATACCGTAGGTAGCACGGAGATGCACCATCTCTGTGCTTTTGTTCATAAAGTGGCTGCGTTCTGGAACGTGTATTCTGGGTCTAACACTGGGCAATAGGGCAGAGCGTGAACAGTGATAATGCACATTCTTTCTTTCTAGAACCATTTACTGGTTTTAGTCTCCTAAGTTTCAGGCTTGCATTAGGGACACAGGCTATATAACAAAGAGAAGAGACATGGGTTCTGGAGGTCACAGTCTAGGAGAAGAGATGCTCAACGGCAAAGTTCCTCACTTAAGTGGCCCACCTTTTTATCTCAGTCCTTAGATCCTCACAGTGCAACGTCCAGGTTGCCTTGGCTTTATCTCCATCTCCTTTAGCATTCTCTTGTGCCCCTCCTGTCCTCAGCAGTGCCTGCCCCGCCTCCCGCTCCCTGCCAACATGACAAGGGTGATGGATGGCTCCTCTTGGTGCCTGACTGCTTTAGTCTAAGTGTTGGCAGTTGTTAGTGACAGGTCTTGTTTTCTGATTGCAGATAGATCCCATTATTTATAGCTTTGCATCATGGATCTCACTGGGAATCCTGCATGTGTGCCGCTGTGTACACGTTTTCCAGAATATGTGTTATGCATGTTTTAACACAGTTGGGCCAAAGGTGTGTGTGGTATGAGCAGCTGAGGAGGGCTCAATAACATGCAGAGGAAAAGGACATGTGACTAATACATCTGTCCCTCCAAATCTAACTTCAGGAATGGAGGGAACAGGAATTTTCACTGTTTTGATTAAATCTAAACTTTCACTTTTTCTCTTCTGTGTGCAACTCCTAGTTTCAGGTCCCACATGCAGGCCACTCCACCCGCCCTCCTTGAGATCTGGGGATGTAGGACAGCCATTACGGCAATTCACACACAACTGAGTTTACAATGTTTGGAAATCACTTGTCTTACATTAGATATACACACAGCGCAAAGAAACCCAAGGTTCAAACTTTACTGAAAGATCACTCATTATCCTCCATTTGCACAGAGACAACTACAATCAGAAATGAAAGGAGAAAATAAAATGGTACAAAAGTGTGCACATCAGCACAGAAGATTTTTATGGTTTTCTTTATTCTGCCATGATGCAAGCTACCTCTTGTAATACATCCATCAAGAAGGTATCTGTTGTGCTTTTGTGCAATGGACAAAGACGCTTTTTATCAATTCTCAGAAGTCTGCAGGACACACCATTCATGCTGTCAACTCTCCCCAAATCCCTTCAACAAATAACGAAACCCATCAGGGACAAATGTCAACACACTAATTTGTTAAATTCAAAACAAAAGCAGCATTTGGGCAAAAGGCGCTTCCCTCCATTTCCTATCAGCAGTTCAGTTCGTGCTGAATTCACAGAAACACACAGACCATGCAGCATTAAACAGGGATGTATCATGGTGACCACATTGAGACACCTTCCCAAAACTACAGTAGCAAGGCAGTTCACACACATGCTGATCCTAGTTTCCAACTCTGTCCCAAGTCCTAGAAATTCTACAAAGATCCTAATGCCTAGTAATAGAGCCCAGATGAATAAGAGAACAAACAAGAGACACACGATTGAAACCCCTAGAGAGGCCCTAGAGCCTCATCCAGTTTAAGCCAACAATATCAAATTGGTTTGTACATTGTTTGTATATTTATTTGGGACAGGCTAAGAAAGCATTTCACCACTGAGCTACAGCCCCTAACTACAAAACACAATTTGGTGTCAAGGGGGTAGCACTTCATGTAGCCCAGGTTGGCCTCAAATCACTATGTCACTGAGGCAGACCTTTAATTTTTGATCTTCCTACCTCTACCCCTAACTGCTAGAAGGTGCATGCTGCCATGACAGGGTGCAATGGAATTTTTGAAGGAATGGAATACACACACAACAGCACCTTCTTATCATATGCCTTAGGATGGCCTCCAACTTCTTCTGTAGTTGAAGCTGGCCTTGAACTCCTGATCCTCCAGCCTTTAGCTCCCAAATGAGGTGAGTATCACCACACAGCTGTATTTTTAACAAAGGCTGAAGGCTGAAGGAAACAGCAGGGCAGGCACAGTGAAGTTCAGAGTTTTACCTGCAGGAAAGGACAGGTTGTACAGAATCTGCCTGTGTTGTGTTAGTTTGGTTTGTTTTTTTTCAATGACTACAAGGCCCAGTGAGATATCGCACTGGGTAAAGGAACTCCCCCAGCAAGCCTGGCCACCCAAGTTTGATCTCTGGAGAGAACCAACTCCACACAGCTCTCCTCTGACCACCACACACACTTGCTGCCCCAGTAATAACAGCCCTACTACTTTTAGTTAGGTAAAGAAAACCGCTTTGTTGATGTCCAGGACCCTAGAAGCCACATGTCATAATTGTTGAAGAAGTAGTGAGTCTGGTGAAGGCTCACTCTAACTGTATAACCTCAGGCCAGGGTCTTAGCCTCTAGGGGGTCTCTGTTTCCTCCCCTGAAATGAAGGTCATGAGCACTTTGCAGGGAAGCCGGGAGCCTCTCTCTCCAGTGCCACGGATCCATATGTGCCTTGCTAAGGCTCCCTTCAGTCAGATCAGCCTATTTCACTTTCTTTCCTTTAGAGAAACTAATTCAGCTGGATTTGTGGACATTCAACTAAAGGTACGGCAAAGAGAAGTGTTTTGAACAGAGGGAAGGCAAACACGTCCAGATATTTTAGATGTTTATCTACTTGGGTTGTAATGTATCTTTATCTGAGCCAATTGACATAAATAGGTGGCCGGAGTGCGTGTGGGGCCACACATCCTTCAGATGCCATATTTCTCCATGAATGACTGTATGCAAGAATTTCACATGTGGGAAAATGTCATTTTTTTTTTTTTGCCTGTTTTTGGGACACAGTGCCTTTCTGTGTCTCTAGTCCTCGATGAGGGCATGCTGGGAGAGGATAACTAGCCACTCTGCTTTATACTGTCAGCGCCTGTACCCAGAGAAAGCAAGATACAGGGAGCATTGGGAATGTCTTCCCACCTTCTGAACACCACTCGCCCTGAGCCCTCCTCCATGTCTGCACCCAACTCCCAAGTATGTGTGCACAAGAAATGATGATCACACGCTCACTGGAAAGTGAGCTGGGCCTTCCAAGTGCTTGAGTACATGTCAAAGGGAGGTTCTGATCTCATGGGTGCTTACAGTCATGGAAGAATCCTGGCCCTCTGGCCCCTCAACTTTTGGACCAGAATCTGTATTTTAGCAAGATCCCCAGAGGACTCATGGATATATTCAAGTTCAGCACTTTTTTTTTTAAAGATTTATTTTATTTATTTTATGCATATATGTGCTCTATCTGCATGTACACCTGCATTCCAGAAGAGGGCACCAGATCACATTGTGGATGGTTGTAAGCCACCATGTGGTTGCTGGGAATTGAACTCAGGACCTTTGGAAGAGCACTAGGCAGTGCTCTTAACCACTGAGCCATCTCTCCAGCCCCAAGTTCAGCACTTTTAAAGCTAAGAGTAGGTAGGGTTGGGCAGGATGGCTCAGCAGATAAAGGAGCTTGCTGCCAATATTGACAGCCTGGGTTTGATCCCTAGAACCCACATAGAGGAGAGGACTGAACTGCCCCAAAGTTGTCCTCTGACTTACACACACGCACGCACACACGCTCGCAAGCACATCTCCCCCAATAATTGATGAATGGATGTAAAATCAAGTTAGGAGGTTTAGGAGGTTAAGGGCTTTAAAAAGTATAGAAGCGAGGTTTTCACTGCTGACTTCTTGGCCTGTTTTTTATTGTCTTGTAACTGGCTCGTGAGGTACTGAGGCAGCTGGGTTCCGAAGAAGTCAACAGTGACTCCACAGTGAGGGTGTCAAGTGCTCATTCCTACACAGACACTAAATGTCAGATATACTGACATCCAGAAGCTCTGGGCCATAGGAGGGGTTTGAGGGACTCAGAGGGGCAATGCTAGCCAGCAGCACATTGTGAGAAGTGTGCCAATGGGAAGGTGGCACAGACAGGATACCTGTCCTTTGTTAACTTGGAAACTGAGATGCTTGTCTTTATTCATTTATTTATCTGGTCTTTTCCCACTGGAACTAAACCTATCCAGTCCACATGGTTATTATGCAGGGTCCACATTCTACTTAATTGTTTTGATGTTTCCCAACTAACCATATGCTAATGCGACATTTTGTATGATCTACTCTCTTTTGCATGAATTAGAAATAGGAACCTGAGTGGCAACCATCTCCAGCATGGCGCCTGTGACTCAGCTGTGTCTTTAGTGCAAAGCTACATGATTTTGCTTAAAGTCAATTCCCAGAATCTGAGATATATCCAGAACTCAAAACACCCTCTCAGCCCAATAGAGATGACATATGGATTGTCTACACATGCCACTCAAGTTTCAAGGACATGAAAGTTACTGAGGACAAATGTGTCCCCAAAAGGTTCAGAGAGTTACTGGTATAGATATTATTCCTAAGACCACAGTGTGCTTGTGTTGAAATCTACTGGACTAACATCAAATACTTTAGCCATGTAAGGAGGGGCAGAGGGGCCAACCAGTGGCCAAGAAACTGCTGCTGTTCTCAGAGGCGGACATAGGGAACAACTTGCTTAGAAATGGTGAGAACACAGTTGCTCAGCATCCCTCCCAGCCAGGTAGGATGCTGTAGAGTTGCTTTGAACTCTGGGGTGTGAAGAAGCCAGACTGCTCTAGTGGCCTACTGAGGGGTTACTAGAGACTCAGTGCTGCTGGAAGCTTAAAGAGTCACAGGATCCAGTTGCCACAAAGGTCTTGATCACCTTCTCTGAGTCAGCAGAGAGGGTAAAGGGCCCACTGCTAGTGGCCAGCAGCAGTCTCCACCTGCAGGTCCTAAGGCCGGAGCCCCTCAAGAGAACACCCTGGGATCAACTGGCCCTTCTGAGCCTTCCCAGCCTAAGGATTGTGCCCTATTCTTGCTGTTTCAGAGAGTGCACACAAATCTACGTACTTGCTGGGAAAAGGCAACACACATTAAACAAAGCACCAAGTATGTGCTCTGGACTAAATTGAACTTGTTGATTTAACTAGCAATGGTCAAGTTGAAAGTCAAGCAGGGCGAGGTTTAGAATTCTGAAGCTTACTTTAGAACATGGCCGTCCACACTTGGCTCTTTGTGTCATAAGGATTGTGTAAAAGATTTCTCATATCAAGAGAATGAACAAATTTATGTTTGTTTTCTACTGCAACTTGATTTTTAAAAAATATTCAGTATCTCATCTGGAATTTATACTGGTTGAAGAATCGTAATATTGTAAGTAGATAAATTCTAAACTGTTAACTGATTGGTGTAGTACTATTCGTTATCAATCTGCCTTCATTCTAAAGGCGCTATTTGGCTGCATAGAAAGCTCAAGGCTATCTTAGACTATGTGAGATCCTATCTTAGAAATAAATATGGTACTGTAGTGACTTACTTTTTTTTTCTGTTAATGTGTTAAAATACTCCTGACAAAAGCAATTTACAGGGAAGGTCTTATTTTGGCTCACAGATCAAGGTGGCCAGCCATCTGCCATGGCAGGGAGGCACCAGCATTAGGAGGCTGAGGCAGTTGGTCATGTTGCTTCCACAGTCAGGGACAAGGGATATGAAATGCCTCTTTAACTTATAAAATTGTAGGGAAAGTTCTAGATAATCCTTCTATGCCCTGTGTGCTGTGCTCATCTGTCTACTAAAGTCTCTCCGGGATCAAAAGCTGATCATTCGTGTTTTCTCAGAAAACCATTTATTTCAGCCAGACTGTCAAGATGATTTTCTGAAGAGTTCATAAAGTACTCTTCATGATTCTTTGGGCTTCCTTCACATCTGTTATTTGCTCCTTTTCATTCCAATCTTCTGCATGAGCTCTTCTTGTCCTTCTAATTACAATAGCCAACATGACCTGTTCCACCGGCCTTGGCAAAAAACCAATTCTCAAAAGTACTTACAAATTCTAGCTTTTTTTTTTTTTCATGCTTACTAATGAATTTGTGTCAGCCTTGATTTTCATTTCTTCTGAATTGTTTAGGCTGATTTTACTGCTTATGATCCTCTTGAGAAGTGATGTTGGCCATGAATTTTCATCAAGAAAAATTTCAGTAATACCTGAAACTTTTGTACCATAAGGTTTTTATTTACATAATTTTCTAGATATTTTACATTTTAGGTTTAATTTTTTTCTTTGACCCAAAAGTTATAACAGAGGGTTTTTTTTGGGGGGGGGTTGTAGTTTTTTCCTCTTTCTTTATTCCTAATGTTAGACATCTATTTCATTGTAGCCAGAAATATATTTCTGTTTCTGAGGAACAAATAGACATTTTCAGACATAACTAATGTCTACAAATGTTCTAAGATATCCCTGCCTCCCTTATTTCTTTTAGAGTTTTGCTGTGTAGCATAGGCTGGCATCAAGTGATTATCTAACCTAAGCTGGCTTCAAACCTGTGGCAACCCCTCTGCATCATGCTCTACACTATCGAGATTATAGGCATGAGTCCCTGTGCCCAGTCCATGAGCAGTTTTGGAAGCAGAAAATTAGACATGTTACATTTTTTCTTAAAAGCAGGAGTGGTGTCATCTTCTTGTTTACATGTCTCGTATAACTGCTGTGTAACTCTTGTTCAGTATCCAGAGGCTGAACAATGAATGAATGAATGAATGAAGTTGCTCATCTCCAATGGACTTGCATTTTAGAGGTTAACTGGCTCTAGATCTCTCTATTGCTCACACTAGATTGACAGACCAGTTATTTACTTCACAGGGATCCATGGCAAAACGAACCGTTAAAACAGGATTTGATAGTGGGTGTTAAGAACTGTAGTGGTCTTGCTGGGCGGTGGTGGCGCACGCCTTTAATCCCAGCACTTGGGAGGTAGAGGCAGGCGGATCTTTGTGAGTTTGAGGCCAGCCTGGTCTACAAAGCGAGTCCAGGACAGCCAGAGATATTCAGAGAAACCCTGTCTCGAAAAACCAAAAAAAAAAAAAGAACTGTAGTGGTCTAAATGAAAATGTACCCAGTAGGCTCATGTATTTGGACAACTGGGAGTGCTGTTTGCAGAAGTACATCCTTGCTGAAGGAAGTATCTCAGTGGGGGTGGGCTTTGAGGGTTTATAGTCTTCCCCCACTTCTGGTTCTCTCTCTCTCTCTCTCTCCCTCCTTCCTCCCTCACCCCTCCTACAAAGAGATGAGAACACAGTTTCTCAGCTCCTGCTCCTGCCACATGCTGCCACGCTTTCCCTCACACACAAATTGCCCTTTGGAACCCTGAGCCAGAATAAGCCCTTTCCTCCTTGAGTTGTTTGGCCATGGTATTTTATCACAGCAACAGAGACTTTTGCCTTGATACAGGAGCCTAGATGGCGAGTCTGCTTCTCAGATGTCCACTCTCCCACTTATGGTTCAAGTCCTAACTTACCCCCTGACTGTAGTCTGGTGATCTGTGTACACTAAAATACTTTGACATGCAAACTAAAGGGTTAAATATCTCTTGATTTCTGGGCTAAGACTAAAATCAACTAGGACTTTGTTTTCCTTTCTACTCTCTAATGTATCTGGAAGTGTTTGCCTAATATCTGCTCTAAGAGTGGGGAAGAGTCAGAGGCAGCACCACCCTGAACACTGGCTGCCATTCAGCTCCATGGTATGGTGACCTTAGCTTTGACATTTCAAATCTGGGCCTCAACTTTCTATAGTGGCACACTGAAGTCTACTTGAGGCTCAATAATGAGTAATTTTGTCATATCTGGATACACACACACACACACACACACACACACACACACACACACAGGCATGCACCACCATCTCCAGCTGGCTAGATGGTAACCCTAACACTTGTCTATGGAGATGCCAGCACCTTCCAGGCATAGCTTTTACACAGAGGCTCCTCTTACCTCTAACTCTGCCTTCCTTCTGTACTTGGAGTAGCATGAGGTGCTTCCACTATGTTGGTCTCTCATGGTCGCTCCACGTTCCACAGCCCACTGTCTTGGGCTGCACGTGTGGCCTGGGCTGACCTGGCTTCTTGTAGCAGCTGCTGCTGCTGCTGCCCTCACATCTTCTCAGGTCCTGCTGCTCTCCCCAGGGCCATGCTGGGCTAATCCTCTCCCTCAGCTCCTACGTTCACCCCGTTGTCTGCCAAGAACCTACCTACTCACCATCTGGGATCCACTGTTATCACTCCACCCTTCTCGGGGTCACTCTCACTGCTCTGTAACTAACCAGTTTCTCCAGGAAACAGTTCATACACAACACTGCCAGTTCAATGTGCCTGCAGCACAGCTCTGCACTACGAGACGGACTTCCCGTCACCTCTGTGTCGAGTCAGTCTGCCAGTCAGAATGAACCCTCTTCATCATTTGCAGGATGACTTGAGCAGAGGGACTACCAGCAGGAGAAAGACCCCAAAACTGCTTGGGAACCTAAATGTTCACATCCACTTTCTACTTGTAGCACACACTGCTGCATTAGTCAGCTTTCTGCTACTGTCACAAACATGTTAGATAGATAGAACTATAAACACAAAAGGTTGCAATTTTGGAGGTTTCGGCTTATGAAGCTAGCTAGCCCCATGGCCTTTGACCCTATGATGTGAGGCAGCAGAAGAGGGAACATGGCTGCTCACCTCAGACCTGGAAGTGAGAGGAGGGAGAAGGCGGGGTGCCAGCACCTATCTTAAGGGCATTGCCCTTGATGACCTCAAATAGTCTTCAAAGTGTCACCAGCAGGAAAAAGAACTCAGGCCTGGAGAGCAGAGTTTGCTTAAAGTTTTTAAAATCTCAATCAGGCTTTCCATAAAACACCATGAGCAGACCCCAAGGATGCAGCTCAGTGGGTTTTCACAATTTTCTACAAAGGTAGCAGCTGTCTGGATGATGAGACAGGACATCCTTCAGTGGGAAGAAGTTTTTTCACACCTCATTCCTATTGAACCCTGTAACTCACCAGCACTGTGTCGACTAAGAAGTATTTTATCTTAACATTTGCAACCACTCAGTAGAGCATGGGAGAAGAACGATACCTGCTGTTTCTAGTAAGCTGGCAAATCCCAACTAGGATGAGCCCAAATAAATCCATGCCAAGACACATCGTGAGTAAACTTCTGCAAATCCTAAGGGGGAAAAATACTGAAAACACAGGGGGAAAGTGGACTACTCTAAAGGCAGTTTTCCTACCAGAACCCAGGAGAGCAAAAAGGAAGGGGTGGACAGTGGTCCTCAAGTGCCCTCAGACACCAGCCCTCTTCAGATGTAGTGAGATGATTTTCCGGGAGTGAAGGAGAAGTAAAGGCAATCTCAGATTAAGGGAAATGAATGTGTTTGTTGTAGGCAGACATAGTCCTAAAGAATGGCCAGAGAAATTTTTGAAAGAAAAAAAAAAAAGGCAGAGAAGGATGGAGTTATCAAGAGGAAAGGGCCAGAAAGGTGAGCTACACAATAGGGCAGACTATCCTTCATTTCTTTTTCTTTGGAGGAGTGTAGGAGTTAGATAAATTAGATTTAGGAAATATATAGGAGTTTCTGATACTGTCTCTTAATTCGGGGCCTGAAGAGCATTATCAGCATGAAGTCAGCAAAAACAGGAAAGACTCAATAGACTGAAAAACAAGTTTGAAGTCAGGAAAAACAGGAAAGACTCAAGACTTGAAGAAACAAAGTATCTGGCCTGACATTGTTTTCAGCTGCTAAGTGGGCGGAGCCCAAATTAAGCTGAAACACAGTTCCTCCTATTTGAGGACAGTGCGTGGAGCCCAGATAAAGAGAAGAGGCCCCTGATGCTAGAGAGCTCCAAGAGTCCTGCTGAAAAAAGGGCTGGCCATTGATGGCCAGCTCTCTCCCTGAAGCAGAAAGAAGCCGGTGAGCAAAGAAAGCCTGAGCAAGACACCAAAAGGCCAAGGACTGGACCCTGTGGCTCAGCTTTTGCCTAGAGGGGTTTGATCTGTCCAAACAGTGGCCTAAAGGAAACGGTGCCTGGCTTTAAGGACTGAGGCAGAGCAGCTGAGTTCCTGATTCAAAAGAAGTAAGTTGGCCTGCAGACGGCTGGGGTCTCCCACAGAGAAGAAAGCATGAAGCCTTATTTAAGGTGAGACTGCAATAACCAACTTACCCTGACGAACCTGCATCTGAGAGATCCAGAAGAAGGACTGCTAAGTGTGTTAAAGAATCTTCAACAAATACTGTGTTCCTGACGACTGAGGACCTGCCCCAGAGACTGTATCATTCTAAAAGGTTATGAAAGTAGTTGTTATGATTATCAATAGGTTTAGTGGATAGGTTAAAGGGGTTGTAGGAATTTATAGGATTAATAGTTAAGAAATTGTTGGTGTTTGTTATAAGTGAATTTAGTAATAAATAAATAAGTGTTAAATAATAATTTAAAAGTTCGGTTACAGAGGAGTCTCACTGTGTAACCTGAGCTGGCCTTGAACCCTTGATCCTCTTGTCCTCACCTCCTGCATACTGGGATGACAGATGTAGACTATCACCTGAAGCTACTTCATGGGTTTTGAAAAATATATTTTTCAAATATATTTTATAATGGAATCAAACTTCTAACACTACCTGACATGATGCCTAATGTTTCCAGAGGAAATACTTGAGGAAAATATTTTTAAGAGTGGAGGGTAAGAGGATCAAAATGCAAGAGTTCTGCACTATACTAGATGAGGTAAGACGCTACTGACAGGGAAGTTTACGGAGATAAGTGTGCACAGCAGCAGTTCAGGAGACTAGAAACTGTACAGCACGATAGACTGAAATTTATAAATAGACAAAACAAAGCAAGAAAAAACAGCATGTTAGAGAAACATAAAACAAATAACAATTACACTAAACGCAAATGGCCTAAATATACCAATCAGAAAAAGAAATAGAACTGAACTATAGAAAAACCTGTAACAAGTCACTTAAACATTATAACACAGGTGGACTGAGAATAAAGGTATGACACAATACACATCATACAAACACTAATTAAAAGGGAATGGCTACATTAATATATGAAGAGCTGACCAGAACAAAGAATAACACAAAAAGTAAAGATGATTCTCTGCCAAGAGGGTGCAGCTGTTCTCAAAGCATATGCACCAAGAAGAAAGAATAAAAGTACAAGGGTTAGGAACTTATAGAAATGTCATAATCGGCCAGGCGTGGCGGCGCACACCTTTAATCCCAGCACTTGGGAGGCAGAGGCAGGTGGATCTCTGTGAGTTCGAGGTCAGCCTGGTCTACAGAGTGAGTCCAGGACAGCCAGGGATACACAGAGAAACCATGTCTCGAAACCTCCCCCCTCAAAAAAAGAAAGAAATGTTATAATCATAATTACAGGTGGAACATAAAGTTGGATGAAAATATCAAAGTTTCTGGATGCAGCCAGAGCAGCATTACTGACAAATTCATAGCAACAGCTGGTAGCTTTAGGAAAACATCTCACATCAGTGACTCACTTTGAGAAGCTAGAAGCTTACCCTGGGGATAGTGGATGCGTTCCCTCTCTTTACTATCTAGGGGTAACAAATGCATCTGTAGATGCTGGCCGTCCCAGGGACCACAGAGGATGCATTCCCTCTCTTCATTTACTAGTGTAATCAATTAAAGCTCTTTAAATCCTAAAACCAAAAAAATTTACACTTTCAGTATCAAAAATGTTTCATACACATATCTACTCCCCGCTCCAATTTGGGTATGTGATTTTTAAATTTATTTTCAAGGCTTTTTTTTAAATAATAAAGTTTATTTGAAAAGAAAATAGCATCGATTAACCTCAAGGGAATGATGCTTAGTGAAAAAAAAAAGGCAGCTTTCAAATGATACAGAATGCACAATTCCCATCAATACCTAAAATCTGTGCAACATATAGAGCCTATAGGGGCATCAGCAGGGTGCTTTATGGTGATGGAACAGTTAAGTATGTTAACCAGGGTGAGAGTTGTGTGTGATCACTACAGCTATACGTGTAGCTACCCACGTGCATTCACGCCTGGGCACATATGCTCCCGAGAGCAGAGATGAAGGGAGGAGGCACACACAAGGAGAGAAATGAGAATCAATCACACTGGGTCAATCAAGTACACAAAACCAATTCTGGTTCCACTTTGTGGTACATTGTGCAAACATTAGCTGTGAGGTGCTGGGTGTGTCAATGTCACCTCCCCGAGCATCTCCTCACAGCTTCCTGCAGCTCTAGGGCCACTCAGGGGCACCTGCACATCTGCAGTGGCTGACCATGGGTTCCTCTGATGTCATCTCAGTCTTTCCTTGAAGGGTGACATTGTATGAGCGCTGTGGTAGAGTCATTTGACGTCTACTCTTACAGAGAATAAAATCTAACTGACTGACACAGCACTCAAATGTGACAGGTTTCCCTATCTGCTTTCATTTTTATCCTTTGTCATTAATCCAATTAGTTATGGCTGCAACAATTAAAACACGCCTCTGTGGGATGTGCTGTTAACAAAGAATCGAAAGTCTGTGAGCAGACATATTTGCAACAGTCAGAAAAAGCAATGGCCTTATATTTGGAAAACTTCAATCAATCACGATAAATCCATTCTTGATAAACAAGCCCTGCTCAGTTCCTAAGGAGGGAAACCTCCATGTTGACAATGGACCCTGTACAGCCACATTCCCACAAACAAACACAACCACAGCTTCTCTTTCTGCACGAAGGTCAAAGGTTTTCCTTCCTGCTGTCACTCCACAACGCTGAACTACCTGAACTGCTCCAAGTCACTTCACCTCCTGCAGAGACACCTGGAAATCACCCAAGACCAAACTGGCGTGGTGCTCGCCCACCCACTCTCTATTCTAGGGGAGTCTTCATAGACTCTGCACTTTGGGGTGCACATAATCTCACTGGACCGAGCAATAGAACAAGTCACAGTATGAGCTTCACTTTACAGAGAACAGCTGAACAAAGGTCACATGAGCTGGCCAAGGTCCCCAGTGCAGGACTTCTAGCTGCAGTCTACTGTGATTCTCCTCCACTCCGGGGTTCCATCATGTGTAAGTTTGACCTACATAATGCAAACTATAAGGACACATGGTCATAAGAACAGCGGTGTGAGGAGCTTCACGTACCACACCACAGACTGTACTTGGGTTTACATTATGCGTTCCTATTATATTACAGGGTTATGCAAACAAATCCATACAGGGTCCATTTTGTGGGCACTTTTGAGCCCTTTCAGAATAATTGTAACTATTGGGCCCTTAGATCTATAAGTTTAGTTTAAAATGTTTTCCCTCCCTTATGTTAATTCGACTCAGCTCCACAATTCAGCACTACTGAGTAACAGAAAGTCATGTAAACTATACCCAATCAGTTTAAATCTGTTGCCTAAAAATATTTTGCGTGATGTTATCTACTGTCCACTACCCAGCAGATCCACTTGTTCCCTCCTCTCTTTTCTATTACTCAGCTCTTGGGTTCCATCCAGATCTCCCAATTTCCCACAGTGCTTTGTGGTTTTAAATGCCACTGAACCTTCAGGTCCTTTTAACACTCTCACTTTGGTTACTCCCTAAGACCGGAAGTTGAATTTTATGATGCTGGGTCAGTGACTTGTTAACTGAACTCAGAGTCTGTTTAGAGCTGGCATGATGCCTACTTCACACAGGTACATCCTTTTAACATAGGGAACTCTCGAAACACACAACCAGATTGTTTTCATTTTTATCATTTTGTAAGACTCCCATTCAAAAATCTTTCCAAAACCAAGAAGAAGAAGAAGAAGAAAATGCAACCACAATTTCAATTCCCACTCAGAAAGACGTAATTGCTGCATGAACTCACCCACAACCCCTCTGTTCTGGAAAGACTTAATCAGCGGTTCAGAGCAACTAGGTACTTTATACAGGGTGTCAGTGTACCTCCCACATTCTCCACTTGCCCCCAGGACTCTGTGGTGGGCTGTATTTCCCAGACTCCCTTGCAGCTAGCTGTGACTTCAGGACTGTGTTCAGAAGCTGTGGCCTGGAATGATATTTGCCAGTGCAAAGGCTTGACTGGCATGTGAACATTTCTTGTGCATACTTCTTCACGACTTTCCCCTTCCACCATCCATCATCTGCATGCCATTTGATGACACATTAGAACAAAATCATTAGCTACAAATATTAGTACTGCACTTTGGCACTGTGTGACTTAAGAGCCATATGTCTCTTCTAACAACCCTACGAGTACTACTGTGATACTGTCCCCACTTTTCAGATGAATAAATTGAGTCCTGGGAGGAGTAACATGCCCCAGACCACACAGCTAGTGAGCCTCACAAGGGTGCTCTAGAGTTTGTGTTCTGTCTCCATGTGTTACAACCTTTTTCGGATAGTAACATGTGTTTTAAATGTTCAAATTACATCAAATTAGCCTGAACATGTGCTTAGTCAGAAAGTCTTTAACGGCCAAGCTTCTGTTTTCCTGGGAGCTTAGCTGGGGGTACCACAGGCTTACTCCTTATACATGGATTATTAGTCGGTAGAACAGCTGTCTTGGGTTTGGGTTTTGAAGCCTCACAGGCATCTTGATTGTCTTTCATTATGTTTTCCCCCACCACACCTAGAGACCAGGCAGCAGCAATGTTAAAACATCCCATGGTCTCTTCACCTGATGCTTGGTTCTCAGAACCAGGAGAAGGACCCTCTTCCCCTTCCCAGGCTCTGGACTCCTTTTGTGTTGTTAGGGTGGACCCAGCAGCTCTTTCCATGTGCTTTCTGCAGCTGAGCATCAGGTAGACAGTGCTGTCCTGGACTTCAACTCAAAGAAAAATTCTCAAAGTGAGTAGTCCCTCTTGCAGTCTTGTTCTCAGGGAGAGACAGCGGCCAGAACTTGCTGTGGCCCTAGCTTTCAGCACCTGTGATGGGGTGAGGACGTTAACTTCCCTGTGTCTGTCTTCACAGCAGCTCGCGTGTCTTCCATATAAGATCATCAGGGTACATCATATGCCTCTTGCCTGCGGCTCAACTCTCAACTCATTTTAACAGATATGTCCAATTCTCAACCTAACCTGTTTCATAGGAATAAAAACACCAGTAAAAAGATGCGACAGTGTGGATGGGAGAAGGAGTTTGTGATACAGAAGTAATGGCCTTGTTAATATAATATCATTATTCCACATTTACAAACACTATCTCATACCATTCTTGAACTGGACATGAAACAGTCACAGGAAGCACGTGACTGAAAAATACAGCAGCCCTGAGCTGAAAAACACCTCCCAACACAGAGCTCTGCCTTAGTAGTGTAATGGCAGCTAGAGAGGCCACTGCTTCTACCTAGCACAGAAACCACCAAGAAAACAAAGGCTGCTTCTTTAGACTGTCAAACAAAATCTAGTGGACACTTTATAGCCCTGACAATTATTGGAAGCCTACCCTCCTCCCAGGACCTGGGAAATATTTACAGAGGAATTGTTGGCCAAGAATCCATCCTTAGACTTCTTTCCCCACACAGGTGAAAGGCATAGATTCATACTTGGCAGGAATAGTAAAAATAACACAGTTGCTCTGCTAGAAAATAAGGAAACACCTATTAAAATGTCAATTCAGCAAGGTGAGTCTACCTTCTGAATCTTGGGAATAATTTATGGCTCAAAAATCCTCTGAGAGCTTTTCTGGACAGAAAAGATCCCCATGTCCAGCTTTTGGTCACAGCACATGTTACTGTGAATTTGAGGAGGTTCTCCACGGCTCTGGTCCTCGTCACCAGACATCCCAGTCAGCTGGAGCCAGGCTGCATCTCTGCGGCTGACTACATGCGCCTCAGGGTGTGCCACGCTCCCTGCCACTGAACTGAAGCACGAGTGATCTACGTCTATCACAGGGAAAGCACTTCCGAGTTCATGGACGAAAAGACCTCAGATCTCTGTCCGGTATTATCACAATAAAACAACACAATTTTCTTGTGGGATTTAAAAAAAGTAACGTTCCTTTGGTTGCTGTTTGTTACTATTGTTTCATACCCCCTTCCATGTTGCATGTTCTGGAAAGTACTAGGGCATCAATTTTCTTGAAGGCAGTGACCCTGTATGCTGAACAACAATTCTGAGAATGTCCAGGTTGATGTCAATTACACACTCAAGTGACAACACTTCTAAATGTTGTACAATCTCATTTAATAATCCACAACAAGAAACTTTCTTTCTTTTTTGAAACAGACATTTGACTATTTAGCCCTGGCTGCTGTGTAGACTGGGCTGGCCTCAAACTCTAGAAATCAAGAGATCTTCCAGTTTCTTTCTGCCTCTGGCTCCCAGGTACTGGGATTAAAGACATGTCATCATGGCTGGCCTTTTCTTTGTTTCTATTCAATGTTCCAGGAAATCCATTTTTCTTCTTGATTGTAAAATAAGATATAGTTCTTTCCCATCTGCTGTGGATCTCATTTTGCCTGTCTGTGAAGAGAAGCCATGTCCCACATCCAGACAAGAGATGCACTGAGTCACACTGCAGTCTGTTGTCCACTGAGAGCAAAGCTCCTTGTTTGCCATGCATGGTGGCTGTGGCTTGACAGGGTCCTGCTCATGACACAATGTTCTACCTAAAATGCATCACACCTCAAAGTAACATGGAATAAGGTGGGTTTTTTTTGTTTGTTTTGGGGTTTGTGTGTGTGTGTGTGTGTGTGTGTGTGTGTGTGTGTGTGTTTAAAGATGTTGCTTGAAAAAGCATTAAGCATTATGTTGCTCTTTGTTAACTTATTAAATATATAAATATAACTAACAGGCCAAGGAAGCTGACTGACTGCTTACACTGATGAGCAGACCGTGAAGGAGGGATGGGAAGATGTGTGTCCCTCCTTGTTCTTTAGAAAAAGTCCTGGGAATCCCGCAGATTCTCTAGGTGCTGCTGTGACTGCACCCGGTGGAACTGCCCTCTGGCTCCAAGCTGCTTCCAGGAAGGTGTGCAAAGGCCACACCACCACTCAGTAGGCCAATTCCTAAGGACTGTGGGACCAGGACTTCAAAATTATGTTCTTAGTCAAGAGGTATAAAATGTTGTTTTTTGAGTGCTTTTAAAAATAAGAGTAATAAAAATGGAGATTTAGAGAATGCATTCAAATATTTCCAACAGGGAGGTTTCTCCTAAGTTTCCTTTCGCTGTTAAGCCAACACATTTTTGACACATAATTGGCCCAGAAATGGTGCTCCTGGTATCCATCAGCCAGCATTCCCACCCAGTAATTAGGTGATTCCTTTCAGTTTTCCACCCTGTATCCTTCCCCCACCCTTTCCTTATGGCTTTTTTCTTTGGATCCACTATACTGTCTGTCCTGCTTCATTTACTTATTTGTGTTGTGACTCACGGCCCTGGGTGGATTGCCTCCTTTTCCTCCTGTCTCTCCTGAGATCTGGATTCCTTTCCACAAACCTTCCTGCCTCTACTTGACCGTCTTGGAAGTAAGAACACTCTTCAGAGGCCTCCTGACTTCCAACTTCCAGTGCTCCAGGCAAGTCCTAGACCTCTGAGCTCTACCCAGCCCTACAATATATTTCATTTCCTCTAAAATTCTAAGGTACTAGCAACCAGAGCCACACAGTTATCACTTGAGTACTGTTTGCTAGTCTTTCATGTCTGTCTTTGTAGTTGAGGAGGCAGCTATTCCAGGACAGGGACTATTACACGTAACTCTTGGAAAAGAGAACATCTCACACAGCTACATCACAGCCCCCTTTGCGGGTAACATGGGTTAGGTGAGGTGTAGATTATTTCATTACTTATGGAAGTGCCTGACTGAGCAAAGCAATAATGAGCATTAAAGAAGCATTTCTATTACATTGTCACTGAGTGCTCCCCAACACTGTGTGGAGACTTAGGTTCCAGACTTTCATAAGCATTCTGAGTAGATGAGCAGATGAACCCTGACTCCAAGTATGTTTTTTTCCATGAACATTCTGACTCACCAGGGAAGAAGTCTAACCTGTCTTGGCTTCAGTCTTCATTTCCACAAAATGAAGCAATTACATAATGACTACTAAAGCCACCAGATCGACAAAAGCAAGGCTAACGGCAGACTAGTGCCTCCACGCAGATCTCAACCAGAGAATGTTTGTCCTGCCTCTGATCTATTTTAAATGTACTCTACTTCTTCAATATATTCAGATAAGTGTCACCCCAATAAGACCCAAAGAGGAAGAGATGCTATGGGGGTCTAAGCCCCATCTTTACTGTCTCTACTCTACTTCCTGTAGATTTCTGATTACATAACACTAGTAGGAAAAAACTTGTAACTTGTCTTATTTCTTATAACTCTATGAGATATAAGAAAACTAACTGAACTTCAGTAAGTTCCAGCAAGTACTGGACAGGAAGCCACTCTGAAGTCTGGGATGAGTAGGGTGAGGGGTCTCAGAAGTTTGAGAGTGGTGGGGTACTGGGCAGCAGTGAAAAAAGCATGCAAGGACTGTTTCCTTGTATCAAGCAATCTCTGTGGTATAGGAAAAGGGATCAAAATAGCCAGCCAACATGCCTTGAGGTATGTGTCAGATTTATTGTGGTCAAGATGATTAAAATCAGCCACCATTAAGGGGGGTTTGCATGGGCTGCATTCAGATGTCAAGAAGTCTGAGAATTATGTGGTCAAGCCAGAGAGGTTCCTGGGGTAGGTGATAAATAAAGGACATATTTAAAACAGAAAGGCTGAAAGTAGCCAAGACCTAGAGATAAACTGATCGCCACTGCCTCTTAAGACCACCAGATGACTTCAGCTCCTATGAAAAGACTATAGTGAGCCTGTGCAGCAAGGCCACTGACAGGCTCAAATGGTCCCAGGCTGAGGTGTTAAATGCACTTTGGGCTACAGACCTGTGCAGGGACCAGAACTAGGAGTCGAGTAAGGCACACGTTACCACCAGAGTTGGCCGAGAGAGGACTGCAGGGCAGCAGGAACCAGCACACGCTGAAAATAGTGTGATGTAACTGCTGCAGGATCCAAGTCCAGTCAGGGACCCTCTGAGGACCAGACAGATAGACAAAATCAGGCTTATGGCAGTGATCCTTGGAGGCCAGAGGCAGGCCTCTAAACCAAAATGGTGGTTTTACTAGATTCAGTTAGATAATAGGCAAGGCAGAACACAATAAAGCACTTGGCTTAACTAAAAACATTTCAGGTTTTTATATGTCCCTTAGAAACCATGTAACCATGAATGTTCTACTTCTTTTCCCAACCTGTGCCCAATGTAAACTCACATCCACAGATAGCACGCAGCCAGTCATCACTCTGGACCAAGGACCAGTGCCTCCTGCTTAGGCAGGGCTGTGTTCTGCTGAAGAATGGGGTCAGCAAACCTTGTTAACTAGACCGTGTAACCCTGGCCCTGTCTCTATGGCCAGAGCTGGTACCAATCCTAACCTCGTCCCTCAATCCTGGTACTTTCAGGGAACTGTCATGATAGCTTTGAACTTGTGTATAAAGTCACAGACCATGTCTCCTACAGGGCTGCCGTGGGAACTGGAAAAGATGTGAATCTCCGCAATACACCTCACGTTCTGGGCATGTGGCCATAGCCCAGAATTAATTCTTCCCTGCCTTTCTTTTTTTAAAAATCAACCATATTTTAGCAACCCATTCTCCCACCAAAAACAAACAAACGAACAAAACTAAAAATCCTGTGGCCTCAAACCCAAATCAACAAGAACCAAGTGCTTTATTGTGTTCTGCCTTGCCTATTATCAAACTGAATATAGTAAAACCACGCACAGTCTGACATCACACTCAATACTACAATCTCTAAAAACAGTGTGCAGGGAGAAACTTGGTAATGGAGACTTGAAGGGATAATTTGTGGAGCAGTAGCTGTCCAGACACTGTCCTTAGATGACAGTGTATTGTGAGGTCATCATTCTTTCTGCCCCTGGGTATGAGAAGCCTCATCTGGATTTGGCTAGATTCTCTATATCTGCCCTTCTTGACTAATTCAATCCAACTTTAAGGCAATGATGCAGCCAAGAGAATATCACTCGTCTCCTGGTACAAGGATGTGCCCCCCCCCATGGCAAGTGACTGCCAGTAGACACTAAGTCAACTTTTCCAATACATTTTGGGCAGACAATGGACTGAGTGGAAGCTGAATGAAACAGATAAGAGATAATGACTCAAGTTTCCAAACAGATCTCTAGTTAAATACAGCCTCTCAAAGGCTAATCAAAAGCTATGATCCACCCAAGCTAGAAATAGGACATTCACAGCAGTCGACACTCCACACATCGAAAAGCTTGGAACTTTAGACACAAAACATTAACCAAGACAGAAGCAGCACTGCCAGCGCTGGATGGACCAAAGCACAGCACCACGTTTTAAGTGAAAACTATTTCTGCAGGTTGGAAATGAGAGATTCTGCTCACACCAATTTTGAGTGAGAGAGAGAGTGTGTGTGTGTGTGTGTGTGTGTGTGTGTATGCATGTGAGCTCCCTGTCCTGACAATGGTATCACAGACCTGCACCAGGCTAGCAGTTTACCATGAGCCACACCCTCAGCCTCACATGATGCTTTAGAAGCATTTATACATATGTGAAGAATAAACTTACATAGTAAAGCCAGAGAGATACATGAGAACCAACAATAAGTGTGGTAGCTGAAAAGAGGGGCAGGAAGGGGAAGGCAACTGGGGACGGTGGTGAGGGACTTGTGCGGTCACCCACAGGGGTAGACTGCTCCGTTGGCTGGTTATGATTGCTGAGCGTCTGCTGGGATAGTGGTGTGGTTCTGTGGCAGAGGAGCTCAGCGCACCACGAGTCTGCCACTCTCCCTGTCACTCCAACCACAACAGCCAACGGAGATGTCCATGATCCATGATCTGAGAATTCTGATGCTTTCATGATATGTGGGACTTCAGAGAGAATCAAACACAGAACAAGGTATCTGTGTTATATCAGAGATGGGAGAAGTAGGGGTGTTCAGAGCTTCTCCAAAGCTCTGCTTCCCATCCAACCAGAATGTTCTTCAAGTGCAAAGTGAAGTGAAGAACATTCTAAGAAATAATAAAAACCAAGAAAGTGCCACATAATTTCTCATTCCCACTGCATCCCTGTGTTAGGAACACAGGGTGTTGGCAGTGATAGCAGAGAAAATGAGGCAGCCAAAGGTCTAATGAGAATTTTATTTTAACTTTTCTTTAGTTAAAGAAAAGTCACCAGTAAGCCAAGAGAGAGAGAGAGCACTAGCAGACACACACATATTAAGAAGTGAAATAAAGGCATCCGAGTTTGTTTTGTGATTTTCTACTGTTTTGATAAGACAGAAGTCTTCATACACATGAATGCTATGCTTGAACATGGTCTGTGTCCCCACTCCTAGAAAGTGGTACAGTTTTTGTAGGTGACCTACTGGGGGGGTGTCACCGCCTCACTACAGGACTCCTTGGTGGCTCTCACCTTTCTTCCTGCTCCTGGCTCTAGCCATGTGCCGTGAAAGTCTCACCAGAAATGAGGTGATAAAACATTTTCTCTTCATAAGTTACTCCTTGGATATTTTGTCATAGTGTCTTAGTTACTTTTCTACTGCTGTGATAAAATACCATGGCCAAGTCAACTTAATTTGGGGCTTATGTCAGAGGGTTAAACTTCATGACGGCAGAGCAAAGGCATGGGGGCAGGAACAGCTGAGCACTCACAACTTTATCTGAATGTAGGAGGCAGGAGAGCAAAGTGGAAATGGTGAGAGCCCACCCACACTGACACACCTGCTCCAACAGGGCCACACCTCCTAATCCTTCCCCAACAGTTCCACTAACTAGAGACTTGTATATGAACTTGTAAGAGCCATTCTCATTCAAACCACCACACACAGTAACAAAACACTGATCAACAGAACTAACAAAGTATGAAGAACTGTGCAACTTGAACAACTGCACATGAGTTAGACATCCTGTATTTACATTTAAAAACACCACAGGAAACAAAATGGTAAGAATTCATGCTCATCTTTTTTTTATAGTCTCTTCTTTATTTAAAGCTAACACTAAAAAGCAAATAAGATACATCCTAAGTTGAGAGAGGCTGAAGAAAGCAAAAAGCTTCGTATTGATATCTTTTGCATTTCTCTCCCTGCCTTTGGATTAAGGCGACCCAGACTTTATCCTTCACCAAGGCCTACAATCATGTAGCCAGCTGCTATTCATGAACAAGCTGTCTCTAAAGAAGTCAGGCTTCTAGTAAGTAAAATTGGTGCTAAAAGCTGGACATGGTAACACGTGTCCACAGACTCAGCATTTAGGAGAGCATGGCAGGAGGGTCAGGAGTTCAAGGCCAGCTGGGGCTGCATACATGCCATCTCAGGAAATACAATGAATGAATGAGTTAATTAATTAATTAGTCCCAGCACTTGAGAAAGACAGAGGCAGGATAATATCTTTGAGTTCAAGGCCAGCCTGGGCTACACATCGGCTGTCTTTAAATCAAAAAACAAAACAAAACAAAAAAGGTAGTTAACCCAAAATATTTAGGCACATTTCCTGGCAAGCATTTCAGAAACGGTGACTCTGACTATGTACTTAAAAGTTAAGTCCATGAGCTTCTGAGAGAGACACGCTGTTCCCCAATGCTCTAGACAAGGCTCATTGCTTTTCTGAAATGGCCTTTTCTCCAAGTGCCGGTAGCTGACAAGCAACCTCACAAGGCTGGCCTCCTTGCATCAGCATCCCAGGGTAAGGGTAGGAATCTAGATCCCTCTGACATCTAGGTCTAGGCTGTCCATACCCCAGCTCTCCTCTCAGGGGTTCCCAAGAGGAACTGAATCTCTGACTTTACCTTTATCCTGAGTCAGGCACTTCATAAGTGTCCCCTGAAGGGCTCAAAAGCCAGAGGCACTTGGCATGGTGCTGTAGAACACAAAAGCGCAATGATTCAAAGCATCAGGTTTTACCCCTGGCAGAAGTGGAGCTGCTGAGATCTGCCTTCCAGCCCCTGTGCCTCTGACTTTGGTAGATCTCACCATGTCTGCCTTCCGAGTAGAAGGAAGACGATGTCTCCAAGCAGCTTCCCTGGGGAAATGAGGCCCAGCCGCCAGGGTACTTCACACTGATGCTTCTAGGGAGGTACTGATTTTGAGAACTATTTTAAGCAGCAGTGGGTTTATCTATCTGAAGCTTTGAAATTTTACTTAATAAATATTCAAAAAAATCCTTAAATTGCTGTCTACTGTCCACAGGGCCAACCTCCAGAGTATTCTGCCTGTCAAGATGCAAGACAGCTAGGGAAGCATAAGTTGAGAAAACAGGAAGAATTTATGTTATAAACATATTACTGTCCAACCACTCATCCCTCTGGTTGGTCTGATGTTATGGCTTTGGTTCTGTGACATGGTTGAAATGAAAAGGAGGTGGCTCAAATCACTCAGCTCCGACAAGTCAATGCATCTGTGCATCAGAAGCCAGGCCCAGGCCCCAAAAGGATACCCCTTGATGATCTAACTTACAATAGAGCCTGTAGGGTGGGGAGCTCTCTGGGGAGTGCCACTGCACTCTAACTCCAGGGTAGGTATCTGGGAGGGAGCACCCAGCTATCTGAGTAAAGTGAGACTACAAAGTAGGCAGAAACAGAAATCCAGTCATCAGAGTAGGAGGTGAATTTCGCCATTTTTAATACTCAGAGCTCAGGATAGGAAAGTTGGGAGAGCCCTTTTCCTTTGCAAATCTTAGGCAACATGACCTCTGAAAGCAAACACCCTGTGAAACTGTCACAGACACTGAGAGACTAGAAGGTTCAGGCCACAGCGGCATGGGGCCGCAGTACTGACAGTGCCTGGAAGAACCAGAGCTTCTAACCAGAAGGGAGGCAGAAGTAAACCCTTCCTGATGCGCAGGGAGGGAGGAGTGACACACCCTAAGCTAGGCAGAGTTAAAATAATTCAGATTTTGAGAGAGTTTTTCTAAGTCCAGTGAAGAGCCCTTGGCTGTTTCGAGGCTGAGCTCTTAGAACTAAATTTAATCAAACTGCAGGCAGCCGGCTGAAAGCACATAATAGAATTTGGCCTAATGTGTCATTAGCTCATGTTCACTTCAGTGGATTAGCTCCCGGCAGCCCCGGAAGCAGATCTCAGTGTTTGCTGGGTTAGATCTATGTCCAAAGGATCCACAGCCATGAATGAGTCTAAAGAATTTCACACCAGCCTTTGGAATTACTTGGAGAAAGTAACTTTAAAAAGTCTTCTCATTTTATAATCTCATTATGAATCATTAAACTCTTCAAAACCCCTTAAGCACATACTTTTTGAAATCCAGTTTAAACAAAGCTATAAATGATGCTGGTTACATTTTAAATCAACAAATGACTTTTATTTGAAAATCCAAAATTAAGATTTTAAAAGTCATTGATTTGACATGCTTCACACCAAAATTCACTTAGTCAAGTAAGTTTTCTTTTCAAAAAAAAAAAAAATCCTCCAATTCTGGGAACTTACTGAAGCTTCCATCTTCTATGGCTTCTTCTCAAAGTAAACAGGGAGAATATTCATCTGGAAAGTGGCCTCCCTGAAGCTAGTCACATTGATAATCAGATAATAAGCTTCATTTGTAAAATTCAAAATGCGGTTTACAGATGCCAGGAGGCCTGGGGAGAGTCATCAGAGAGGAGCCCTGTGTTTCCTTTGTGCATGGAGCTAACAGGATTAAGGTGGAAGAATTGAATAAAACCCTGAGCTGGCTAAGATGGATGGATCCCATTTCATAATGGGCACGGCCCACATTTCTCAGAATAAAGCACACCAGTGAGCTCATTCGAGTGTGCTTTCTGACATTCATTTTGGAAACTTTAAAATGGATTCTGTGTCCACATCCTCTCTCCAGCCACATGGGTCATTGTGCGGCCGGCCTGCCTGGCTAGGCAGCTTCTTCCTTCCCAGCCAGAGGTTCCTGCTATGGTCCAGTTACAGGGCAAAGAAAGTACAGGTCACCGTGCTCAGGGAATTTCTGCCTATGGAGTACTGGTGTGTTAGTTTCCCAACAACATGGTGCTTTGCACTGGCCCTAACCTGTGAATGTAAAATGTCCAAGAATAGCTATCTTCCTCTGGGCAGTGGACTGAAGCAGGGCTCTGCCGGTGTCCATTCTCAAGGTAGTTATTATTGACTAGAATCTGCAGTCGAAAAGCGTCCAGCAGAAGCACAAATTGTTTAGATCAGACTTTCACATAGGACTCCCAACATCTGTCTCTAAGGTCAGATTTCTGGGAGAACCTAGACACACAATCTCAAAATGTATGCAGCTGTCCCAGACTGAACAGGGACAGTTTCTCCATTAAAGTGACAACAAAGGTTCAAGTGTGAAGGAAGCCAGGGGTGCTCAGCAAGGGCACTCCGCTGCACAAACACTGAGCCATGCTACCATGCAGAGTTCGAAGCTGTACAGCCGCCATGCTGGCAAGAGCTTTGCTCATTTGTTAGCAGTTTATTGACGTCAACAAGCCACGGACCGAGACAACATTATAGATCCCTTTTGCTTGAGATTCCTCTATCACAGAAAACCGTCCATTTGAAGTGAAGTGCTTATTAAATGAAGGCTGTGTAGAAACTGTAGAGAAACGGAACATCAGAAGATTCGAAAGGAAGTTAAGGAGAATTAAAACAAGCTGTGACCGGCTTAACAAAGACACACAAAACCTGTTACTAGGAAGAGACGTTTAGTCAAGCTTCCTGCTTTTCCCCAAGTCCTGGTTTGGCTTAAACACATCGTCATTGCACAGTTGCTGCCCGACTTTAAAGCCAGGGACACCCCTGAGACTTCTTTAAGGACGTTTCTCTTCCCCAGACTGCAGAGCTAAACAGCTGAAAACTCTAATAAGACACTGGTGTGAGTCAGCACAGTCAGAATAGAGGATGCACACAGTCAGACTAGAGGGTGCACACAGTCAGAATAGAGGATGCACACAGTCAGAATAGAGGATGCACACAGTCAGAATAGAGGATGCACACAGTCAGAATAGAGGGTGCACACAGTCAGAATAGAGGATGCACACAGTCAGAATAGAGGGTGCACACAGTCAGAATAGAGGATGCACACAGTCAGAATAGAGGGTGCACACACTCAGAAGAAGAGAGGGTGCATACAGTCAGACCAGAGGGTGCAACACAATCAGAAAAGAGGGTACATACAGTCTGTGTGAGTCAACATAGTCATAATAAAGGGCGCTTACAGTCTCTCTTTAACCCTAAGCAATTCCTGTCCAGAATCACACCAGAACCAAGCAAGTGCCACAGATGACTCTGTTAAAAACAAACAAAAACTCCTCTGCAAAAACCTGACTCTATAGCAGCCTACTATGAAATCAAAGACCATATTATAAGGAATGGCGGGAAATAAAAAGTCCTCCCTCGGGAAAGAAATCCAAAACATTAACATTTCTCAGGATATTTTACAAATCATGCTGTTTCAGTAAACATATGCCACTGGGAGTCTCCTCTATTACTAACAACACTTTTCATAATGGCCTTCACATGTGTAAATCAACGGCTGCTGAAAATGTGCATTTATATTACATAAACAAAACCTAACATAAACATTCCCAGATAAAAACTTTATAGAAACGCCAGCCTACAATTCTCCAGTGTAAATAGGCCTTCTTATGAATGGCCTAGCAAAAATGATTTTGATGTATTTTTATCCCTCAAAGCTTAGGCACAGTCCAAAAAAGAAATGACACAGAGAGCTCTGCTGAAAACTGCATTCCTCACTCACTAATAAACAACTCACTCTAGTGATGTTCAATGGACGAACTGCTTTTGATCCAGTGAAAGCCGTGCGACTTATTTTCTTTATAGCACCTAATATTTTCTTATTGAGACCTTGTTCAGTTATTTGTTCTCCTGTTTATTATCTACCCACCTCGAATTCTAATTTTCCTGAGCATAAAGACCATAATTATGTTGTTTTCTATTCTCTCTGTTCATTCCACTGGGCATCCAGAAGGTGCACGAACTAATTTAGGCATCCCTCTCTGCACTGAAACTCACCTGGTCAGAGAGTCTAGCTGTTTCCCCGTCATGCCTTAGTACTCCTAAGTTCCATGGACTCACACTGCATGTTCCAGCCTCCCTTGCAGCTAGGTGGCGCTAAGACTGAACAAGCCAAAGTATTCTGCAGGGACTAAATGAGGCCTTACTCCAGTGTTAATATGCTTGGCTAATGTACCTAAGGCCCTGGGTTCAACTCACAAAATCATCAAAACAAGTGGACAAATATTCTATAGCAGCTCAGAGAACCTCCTAAGGACAGGCAATGCAAGCTTTTCACCTCTTCTAGCTGGACAGAATGAGTACACCATAGCTGGAATTAAACTATTTCATGGAAATTATTTTGAGTTTTCAGTCACATGTACCCAAACCAAATTTTACTGTTACATTGTGACAATAGCTTGAAAAACAGGCCATGGAGATTTTTCTGTGTGCGTTTTTAACCCATTATTTAGTAAACAAGCCAAGAACTTACTATGTTGAATGTGCAGGTTATTTATGAGGACAATGCTTTGCTCCCAGAATCTGGAGAATGTGGGAGAACATAAAGAAATTCAAAACGGAACTGTCCATAACAGCTTAGTGACTTAGTTTGTTACAGTGGCTTACACCAGTGACCCCAGCACTGGGAGCAAGGCAAGAGGGTGGAGTGGAGCAGGAGGTTGAGGCAGGAAGATCACAAGTTTCAGGTAAGCCTGGGCTACATAGCAATTTTCAGGCTAGCCTCCGCTACAAAATGAGATTCTGTTTCAAAAACAAAACAAAACCCAAAGAGGCAGGTGTAGCAACATATTTTAGCTGATAAGGGTGCTTGCTACCAAGCCTGACAGCCTTATGCGTTTTTTGATCTCTAGTGCCTCCACACAGTGGAAGGAGAGGATGGCTCCTACACTTTGTCCTCTGACCTCCACGTGCATGCACACAATTTTTAAAAGTCAATAAATTAGCTAATGAGAAAGAAAATGCAAGTACAACCCTCCTTCCATCCCCAACACACTCATTCATAAGAATCTTCTACAGTCTCCCGATTCTAGGAACAAGGCATTGTGCTCACAAATAACACAAACAACTAAGAGCTAAGCACAAAATTATATGCTAGGATTGCAATGAAGATAGAAGACGGGTCCCTGAGGCGGGTGCTGGGAGGAGCTGGGCCTTGGTGGGCCTTATAGGAGGGACAGAACCTGGAAAGGCCATGGAATCGGCAGGGTGGAGACCACCAAGGAGAAACTGCTGTTCAGTACTGAATGGTTGAACATACTCAGAAAGGTATGTTCAAGGGGATTGGAAGAGGTCAACCAGGTGTGCAGGCCCTGGAACGAAGTCTCCCTCACAGCACACAATCCCTGTAAGGATAGCTCACCTTACTGTCATGCCACATAGAGAAGTCACTGCTCTAGCTCTTCCCTGCTATGCACACACACACACACACACACACACACACACACACACACACACACACGAACGCAAGCACAAGTGCGTCTACTGTTAAGACTCCTCTCTTTACCCTCAGGTTTCCCCTAGGCTCCAGACCTCGGCTTCTTTTAGGAGTCCTGCACAGACGGCCCAGTGGTGACTGACAGAAATGGGCTTCCTGCTATGCAGCAGGCGCACTATCACACATTCTTTTGTTCTGTTGGGGTGTTTGGTGGTGGTGTGTGCTCTGCCCCCTGTACTGTGAAAGTATCACACTGTCAGGAGCTTGTCCATCCACAGGGCGCCCTCTCAGGGGAATTAGCACCTTTCCTAGTAAGGTCCCACTCAGCTGTTTCCCATAAAGCAGCCCCCCCACCCCGCCAAAAAAAAGAGGAAGGACGGATGGAAGGGAGGGAGGGAGGGAGGAAGAAAGGAAGGGAGGGAGGGAGGGAGGGAGGG
>CAJQZJ010032727.1:1955136-2008187 GCA_907164525.1 Lophiomys imhausi
ACAAGGAGGGAGGGAGGGGGGAAGGGAGGGAGGGAGGGAGGGAGGGAGGGAGGGAGGAAGGAAGGAAGCCTGCACAGTCTAGAGGAGCCTTGGCCACTGTCTCTGTTTGGGGTACATGAGAGTGTGGGCATCAAGGAGCACAAACCAGGTCAGGGAAAGGTGAGCCAACATGGAACCCAGGTGGAGACAGACCAGCTCTCAGAATGTGAGCCCTCAGGGCAACCATTACAGCTTTTATTTCAGAACCCCAAGACAAGGAAGAAAACCTGAAGTCTGGTCTAAGACAAATGGAACCAAAGTTGACATTTTCCAGAATTCAGTCTAACATGGCTCACAGGGATTACTGCTTGGACAAGCTGATGGGATGGGCAGACATGCAGGGGCTGGTGTGGACAATGCCGAGACCTGCTCCTGGTTTTCTTTATAGGCTGATAAGGGGTGTGCACTGGAGGCAATGTGTCCGTGACAGGGAGCACGTGGAAGAAAGCAGTCTAACTTTCTCTTTATTTTCTCTGCCCATCGCCATTGCCCCACTGGCCCAAGTCATATTAATGTGCCCAGTAGCCAGCAGCCAGCAGGGCCACAGCCTCCTCTGAGGCTTGACGAGCTTTGTGCTGACAGCAGCTGCACATCTCCTCAAGCCACATCCTTCCCCTTGGTCACGAGGCCTCTTGCGGCCACAACCACTCGGGCCAGTTCAGCTTCTCCAGAAAGTGAGACCACATGCAGGGCGTTAGTTCACTAACGTTTCTGAAGTGGACCCAGATGCCAAAGCAGAATCCAGTGGTCAGGTCCTCAGCGTGTCACAGTATTTGGGCACGAACTGAAAGGGACCACCAGAGGGATCCTGTCGGAATGTAGGATTCATGGATGGACACACAGATCCCTAAATTGTCCACTCATCAAGCATAGTCAAGCCACAGAGTGAACGTCAAGAGCCAGCTGTGACTTTGAACAGTCAAGACAAATGAAGCAGAAGCCACTACACCTCAGTCCCTGAGTGTGCTGTGCCATGTGACATCCATAACTTCCACATACCAAGGTGAACCCGGAATTTGTGCCGACCAGCTCTTTCCTGCTCCAGTCACTGCACCTCGGCCCTGCAGATGTCTGTGCTGACATTTAACATGCCCTCTTCCCAGCACCCCAATAGTGTACGTCTCCAGCCCTGTGTTCTCAGGGCATTCCGAGGATCCGGGCTTCCCTATCAGCGTCCTCTTCCCCTTGCTGTAATCTACTCTGGCTCCTGATAACAGATGGCCACTTCACTGGACCCTCATTTAATGGACAGAAGAGAGAGAAAACGAGGACTGGAAGATCTTTCTCATTCATGAGGTTCCCCTTATGACCTAACTGTCTGCTAGGGGCCACCCATCCTGGTACCATCACATCAGGAGGGTAGGACTTCCTAAGAGGAAATCCCATGGGGCACACAACCGTTCAGTTCAAAACGAGGGGGCATGGCTTGACGATGGGAGTTACCCTGTCACAACCAGAGAACACATGTGAGGTAAGACTGACTGTCCCTTGAGCCTTGGGAGTGTGCGTGGCCCTGCCGACACCTCGATGCTTGCTGCCACAGACTTAGACTTGTGGCATCTAGAACTGTGAGTCAGTTTCCACTGTCACTGTGTCACAACAGACACAGGAAGTGGGTACAGAATCCATGGTGGCGCTTGGCCAACGCATTGGTATTTCCATCTGGGGAGGTGTCACCGCTGCCCATCTGTGTGGCACACACACTGTTGCCATGGCCACAGACTGACAGCACCTCTACCCTCAGCACTGTCCCCAGCCTTCCTTTCTCTGCACCCAGAAGCAAAATAATGTCATAACTGAGTAGGGGCTAGAACTTTTTTTTTTTTTTTTTTTGGAAATTACAATTTTATTTATTTATTTATTTATTTTTTTGGTTTTTCGAGACAGGGTTTCTCTGTATAACAGCTCTGGCTGTCCAAGACTCACTTTGTAGACTAGGCTGGCCTCGAACTCACAGAGATCCGCCTACCTCTGCCTCCCAAGTGCTGGGATTAAAGGGGTGTGCCACCAACGCCTGGCTTACGATTTTATTTTTAAACTAGGGCCAAAAACAAAAAAACAAAAAAAGGTTCTAAGCTTCTGACTCAAAATAAATTACCTAAAAACCAATGTAAACAATGCTACTTCCAAGATGTTTTTGGTGTCACAGTGATCTGTGACATTTTCACATTTGTAATAAAATGGACTATAGAAAACTGTTTTAAAAAATAGCTAAATAGTTAAAGTTCATTAAACTAGATGCCCATTTTTTTTTCCTTTTTTTTTGGTTTTTTGAGACAAGGTTTCTCTGTGTGATAGTCCTGGCTGTCCTGGATTCACTCTGTAGACCATGCTGGCCTTGAATGCAGAAAGATCTGCCTCCCTGACTGCTAGATTAAATGTGTGAATCACCACGCCCAGCTAAAGCCCTTTTATCTTAAATTCATCTTTTGGCCTAATTTTGAGCCATGATTCTGCCTCATACTTCAACATTTGAATTTAGCATGCAGATTACCCAGTTTGCTTTTGAAGTAATCTATCATTTTATATGACAAGTTGCCTCAGAAATATTGGTTTTTAGTCAAGTCAAACAGTGTTGCTGAGATGAGAGGCTGTGAAAAAACACACTTTGGTGAATTTGGTATTCCCACCCAGAGGAAGGCAGAAGCAGAGGAGCCACACCTCCTGCGGGCACAGCTGCCTTCCCATTGGTCCATTCAAACCTTCAGGTGAGAAAGGGGTACTGAGCTGCTGGAGAGGTTAAGTCACCCTGTCAGATAATTTCAAGACTACTGTCAATATGCCGAACACATAGGAGGGAAACTCAGATGTTAACGCACAGCTGAGGAATTGTAAAACATTATAGAAATTCATAGCGAGAACTCTTGACAACTGACAGGAGAGAGAGACACAGCAGTGGGAAGGGGATGGCCTGACAATTGTCAGAGGGAGGAGGAGGAGGCAATTTCAATACAAGAAAAACCTCCTGAGGAAATGTCCCTGGGAAAGCCCAGAGTGCCTTTGGGGAACAGTGGAAAAACAAAAAACTACTTCACTTAGCATAACGTTGAGAGCAAGGATTACGAACTGGATAGTTCAACCGACCGTTTCTATGTGAGGAACTGGGGCCAAGAACTTAAGTCACTTCACCAAGGCCTGCAGTTCTTAAATGGCCAAGCGGGCCTGGAAGTGGGGCCTGCTGGAGCATCTTCTAGCATCATCAGCTCTGCCACAAAAGGCCCTCCATCAGCCCTGTAGGCTTATTGCAGTGGGGTGTGCCTGCCAACTGAATCTCAGGGCGGTGAGACACTCGGTATTTGACCAGTCCCTTCGGTAAGGCAATGGCGTAGGTGCCCATCTTCCCGCCCCTCATCCTCTGCCTCCCCCTCAACCGCATTAACAGTATGAAGGTCATTTGGTTAAGCACTCTGTTTTCACTGAGACTATCCAGTTTGGTTCCTGGAACATTACCAGAAATGTTGCAAACACCACCCTGGGCTGTGAGTGTCCGGGTACTAGCCTGTGCGCCATGGCTTCAACTGAATGTACAGGTTTGGCCTGGCCATTCATACTCAGAGCATTAAGCTTTTTGTCCTGTGGCAGGCAGAAGTCAAGATGTTGAGTCACCCAGGTACCACCATGTAGGCCCATGGCTGCATTGAGGGGTCACACTGCATCTTTCTGTTGCCAAATATATATTCTTTGAATATCACGCCAGAGTCCAAGAAGACTGCACACGTGACTAAAGAGGGTAGTTTATGAAGAAGGAAAATGTGGTACATATGCACGATAGAATATTAGTCTGCTAGGAAGAAAATTGAAATTTCTGGGAAAATGAATGGAAATGGGGGGAAAAAATCACTATTTTTACAGGACTTGTCAACTGCCTTGGGAAACTTGTATCCTTCTCTAACCAGCTCCACTCCTGAACTCCACTCCTGGTAGCCGCACTAGTCCGCCTGCCACCTCACAGCAGTAGAGCCCGCCCAGCTTCTGGCAGCCTGAGTTCTTCCAGGGCAAAGGTGTGAGACTCACCATGCACCTAGTGCACTTAAAGAATGTGCCAGTTGCGACTGGAAACAAAAGTAGCTCGGAGGATGTCAGACAAAGCAGAACATCACCTGAGTTCAGCCAGGCACCACTTGCTACAGCTTACACAGCAATGACTGAAAAACTTACACCGAGACAGTAGGAAGACAGGAAGGCATATTCAACAGACACAGAAAATGAAGTATATACTTAGAGTCTCCAGTTTGAATTGGGAGAGAACAACGAAATATCATACTCTCCTTTGTGAAAACTAGCACAATGTTCAAGAGCAAGAATCACTGCAACAACAGTAGACAAGGCGAGGAAGAGTTTTGTTAAATTGAACAAAGTTTGTCTGTGATGGTCTTAAACTCCATAGCTTGAAAGGCTCATGGGCAAGTGTGTCTGGTACTCACCCTTCCCAGTGTCTGGCCAGACCTCTTCCAGAAGCTGTGTCTGGTACTGAGGTCCTCAGTACAAAGCAGGCACCCAGGTTTACAGGGCAAAAAACAGCCAGCATAGATCACTAACATAAACACAGAGAATGAGCCAGGAGTAGAGGACAGAATTCAGTCTCTCAGGATGATCAAAGGCAGGCCACAGGGGATGGATTACTGAAGTGGCTTTTGAAGGATGAGAAGCTTGCCAGGCAATGGAGTGAGTTGAGAAAGGGAAGACAGTCTAGACAAAGGAAGCTAGAGGGGGAAAAGGGGTGGAGGCCAAAGACCCTGGACACGGGAAGGCTTTGGATCCATAAGGTCAGTGCTTCTGGGCAGTGTAGAGCAGAGCCACTGTCCAAGGGACCTGGGACAGATGTGCGTGTGTGCTAAGCCAAGGAGCCAATTTAAGTTACCTCTACTAGAGACGACGGTCCTGACAGCAATGCATACAGGACTCTGAGGAGGACTGTCTGTAACACAGAGCCTACGGGGAAGCCTTCTTCAAAGGAAGGCTGAGGGCCTGGGGCGATGGCCCTTCATTTGGATCTCTGGCACCCATGTAAATGCCAGGCATGGTGGAGCACACCTGTACTGCTAGAGCTCAGGAAGCAGTGACAAGTGACGCTGCCCAGGGCTCACTGGCTAGCCCATCAGGCTCTGTGAGAGATCCTGCCTCAAAGCATAAGGAGGAGAAAGATTAAGGGGTACTTGACATTGGCCTTTGACCTCCATAAGCATGCACACCCACATGTGCACACCCGCAAAATGAGGGCAGGAAGTACCTGCAGGACAGAGGACAGAGGACTCATTTCAGAGACCCTCCGGAGACAGAGCAGATGTGTGTGGTGACTGGCGAGGTGGAGGGTCCAGGCTGACATAGAGGTTAGTACCTCCAACAAAGACAAAGCAGGGAGAAGTGAACAGGCATTAACGATGGCTGTACCAGCGGCCACTCACAAGGCCCCTGTAACCTCCGGCTACTCTCAATTTTGGAAACAGCCTTTCTTTAAAAAACCTGCAGTTGACTGATGCCACTTCCTTCTGAAAGTCAGAAAGAGGCAAGGACTATCACTCGGAGCCAGCGTCTCGAGTTGCAATAAATCGAGTAAAAGGCAAGGCAGGCTGAAAGAGCTTCGTATGATGTGACAGTGGCACTAGGTGTACAGCCAAGCAATCAGCAACCAAAGAGACCCTGCCTGTGACAGCACCATTCCCAACAGCCAAATGGATGAGTACATGCAAGGGGACATACGGGAAGAGTAGAAGTCTGTCACTTGTGGCAACATGGATGGGATTGGGGAGTACTACATTAGGAAACAGAAAAATGAATCCTGCCTACTCTCATTCCTACACAGACACTAAATGTTGATCTCATGTAAGTAGAGGGTATCAACAGGCATTTCCAGGAGCTTCAAAGCATAAGGGGGGGAGAGGATACAGAAGAGTTAATGAGAACAAAAACACACATAGAAAAGAGGATGTGTTCTGTAACACTGTGTTCTGACTACAGCTGAATATGATTGACTGTACATTTTTAATATCTTAAACGAGTTTAGATGTTCATAACACAAGCGATAAGGAACTGAGGTGATAGGCCTGCCAATGACCTTTATTCAGTCATCATCATCATCATCCTACTTAAACACTTAAAATTCTACCTAAAATTGTGTTACAAATAAAAAAGTAATATATTTAAGAACAAAATCTTCCCCCAATTCATTGACTCCAAAAACAATTATGTGAGGAATATGATCACAAAATTCAGGTTAAAAAATGACTCCCATTTCTCCAAACTAGTTCTGAAAATTAATAATCCAAAATTTAAGATACTAGCTATAGTACCAAACTGAATGGTCCGGGAATAATCCAATGAAATGCACACAGGGACCACACACTGCAACTGATGAAGCACTAATGAAATCCAAGAACTAAAAAGAGAATTCCCGAACTAGACTCCGAGTAAGGACCCCACAGGGCTGTGGCTCTCACAGTCCATCTCAAGATTTAATGCAAACTCCATCCAAGTCCCGGCGCATTTTTCAAAGACACAGACAAGTGAATCGTGAAACCCACCCAGCGGCTTGCAAGAACCAGATTATAACAGGGCTGGGAAAGCGAGGCAGGAGAACGCTGCCTTGCAAGCATGAGATGTGCAGAGGCATGGCGGTACACACCTGCTATCACAGCTGAGATGGTACACACCTGCTATCACAGCTGAGATGGCAGAGCCACCTGACACCAGGACTTTGACTTCATCAAAATTAAAGTCTGTGAAGAGAAGGAAAAGCCAAAGTTTCCTCCGTAAAGCCGGAGAGAGATGGGTCTGGGAGTGCACAAATCCTAGCACCCAGAGGTAGGATCAAGAAAACCAGGAGTTCGGGGCTAGTCCCCTGTACATCCCAAGTTTGAGGCTAGCTACATGAGACCATGTCTCAAAAGAACTAAAATGACAAAGCTAAGATGGGGAGAAAACAGTTGCAAATTAGATGTCTGCCAAAGGACATAAAAGATAGATAATGAACTCTCAAAACTCAAAAGCAAGTAAACAATCCGATAGCAAGAAGTAACCTGAACCTAGCAGTGCAGCCACGAAGGTAAACAATCAGGAAATGCACCACAACATAACTAACAATTAGGAACAAGCAATGAGACGCCATCATGACACCCCTAACAATAGACACACCAAGTGCTGGCTAGCAGGCAGAGCGAGGAGGGCGAGCACGCAATCCGGCTGAACTTGCTTTCCCATAATGCTCATGTATAAAGTAGAAAAAACTTCGTATAAAGTTGGACATGGACATGGACTACAGAACTCAGGGAATCTGTCCCTGCATAGTTCCCTGGAGGAGGATGATAATGGTGATACGGTCTCACTATGTAGCTCTAGCTGTCCTGGAACTCACTATGTAGATCAGGTTGGTCTTGAACTCAGAGATCTACATGCCTCTGCTTTCTAAGTACTGGGATTAAAGGAATAAGCCACCATGCCTGGATGAAAAATACATTCATAAACAAACCCATACCCCAAGTGCACATGGGGATGCTAGGCATGGCTTCAATTACTTGCTAATACCACTTTCTTGGTAAAGGTACATCCTCATTTTTTCTCCCTTCCTGCTCCCTCCTCCCTCATCCCCCTTCCCACCCCCTCTCCCACAAGCAGCACAGACCCCCCCCACCAAGGCAGGTGCCCTCTCCTCAGTGTTTCTCCTAGAGATAAATACTCCTACCTTCTGCACCTTTGTATCTCTGACCTCCAGGTCAGCTGTGGGAAGAGGGAAGAACAGACACAAAGATAAAAACAGAAGGACAGACGAAGCCAGAAAACCTAATGAATCAGCAGTCTCATGTAGGGGTTAGATAAATTAGATTTAGAAAATATATAGGAGTTTCGGATACTGTCTCTTAATTCGGGGCATGAAGAGCATTATCAGCATGAAGTCAGGAAAAACAGGAAAGACTCAATAGACTTGAAACAAAGTATCTGGCCTGACATTATTTTCAGCGGCTAAGTGGGCGGAGCCCAAATTAAGCTGAAACAGAGTTCCTCCTATTTGAGGACAGTGCATGGAGCCCCATTAAAAAAAAGAAGAGGCCCCTGATGCTAGAGAGCTCCCAGAGTCCTGCTGAAAAAAGTGCTGGCCATTGATGGCCAGATTTCCCTGAGGCAGAAAGAAGCCGGTGAGCAAAGAAAGCCTGAGCAAGACACTAAAAGGCCAAGGACTAAACCCTGTGGCTCAGCTTTTGCCTAGAGCGGTTTGATCTGTCCAAACAGTGGCCTAAAAGAAATTGTGCCTGGCTTTAAGGACTGAGGCAGAGCAGCTGAGTTCCTGATTCAAAAGAAGTAAGTTGGCCTGCAGACGGCTGGAGTCTCCCACAGAGAAGAAAGCATGAAGCCTTATTTAAAGTGAGACTGCAATAACCAACTTACCCTGATGAAACTGCATCTGAGAGATCCAGAAGAAGGACTGCTAAGTGTGTTAAAGAATCTACAACAAAGACTGTGTTCCTGATGACCGAGGACCTGCTCCAGAGACTGTATCATTCTAAAAGGTTATGAAAGTGGTTGTTATAATTATCAATAGGTTTAGTGGATAGGTTAAAGGGGTTGTAGGAATTTATAGGATTAATAGTTAAGAAATTGTTGGTGTTTGTTATAAGTGAATTTAGTAATAAATAAATAAGTGCTAAATAATATATATATATATATATATATATATTTTTTTTTTTTTTTGGTTTTTCGAGACAGGGTTTCTCTGTATAGCCCTGGCTGTCCTGGACTCAATTTGTAGACCAGGCTGGCCTCGAACTCGCAAAGATCCACCTGCCTCTGCCTCCCAAGTGCTGGGATTAAAGGCGTGCGCCACCACTGCCCGGCTGCTAAATAATATTTTAAAACTTCGGTTACAATCTCAGATCCAAGGAGCTTTGTCTCTGTCATCTGGAAGAGGCATAGAGAGAGGAGTCCTAGCCACCCTCTCCCTTCTTACGTAAGAATTTTACAGAGAGCTGAAGTGAAAAGCCGGCAACCATTGTCTTACAATTCCATTAAGTCTTTGCTCTGACCTTGTTTACACAGGAAGATAACAAAGCTCCATCGTAAGTAAATGCCTTGACACCTTCTCAGGAAGCCTCAACCTAACATAAACCAGTGAGACACACAGGCAGCCATTCTGAGTTAGAATTATCTGCTTTAGAGGCAAAATGCTATGTACCCCACCAAACCCCAAAGCCTCCATATAACCAAGAGTGAGTGATCTTGAACTCCTGACCCCCTGAGACTACCTCTCAGATGCTGGGATCACAGGCCTGTGCCACCACACCTGATTTTGGGCCTTTAAAAGAGAAAAATTAGGGATTCTTTCAAGGTTAAAATTTTCTGTGCCCAGGGGCTGGAGAAAGAGGTCTTGAGTTCAATTCCCAGCAACCACATGATGGCTCACAACCATTTACACTGGGATCTGATGCCCTCTTCTGGCATGCAGGTGTACATGCAGATAGAGCATAAATAAATCTTAAAAACAAACCAAAAACCAACCCCCCCCCAAAAAAAACAAAACAAAACAAACAAACAAAAAAAAAAACCACCCAAAACCAAAAAACCAGGCTCATAGAGACTGGACTACCAACCAAAGAACATGCATGGACTGGTCCTAGGCCCATACACATATGAAGCTAGTGGGCTGCTTGGTCCTCAAGTGGATCCTCCTAACAAGTGGAGCAGGGAGTATCTCTGACTTGGACTCTGTTGCCTCCTTCTGGATTCCATTTTCTTAGCAGAGCTGCCTTGTCTTGCCTCAAGAGGAAGCACTTAGTCCTGGTGTGATTTGATGTGCCAGAGTGGGTTGGTACCAGGTCGGGTGGGGTGGGGTGGGTTGTGTGTGGAGTGGGAGGGTGGGACTGGGTGGAGGGGAGGGAAGGGGGTTGAGATTGTGGTGCAAAATAAATGAATTAATGGGGAAAAAAATTCCGTGCCCTTTTCCATCAGTCATCGGACTCTGATAGCTTCTTTGCTTTCTGGTGACAAGTGACTCCAGGCACAGCCAGACCCTTCCTAATCCCAATTTGGACATTACAATCTCTACAAAAGTCCCAGTTCCTTTTAGTGAGAACTGGTCCTTAGAAATTGGACTTTCCCAGATGAGATGGACGCCATTCCTCAGCCCCTTCACTTTTTTTTTCTTTTGTTTATTTTTAGTTCATGTGCCTGTGTGAGGGGGTCAGATCCACTGGAATTACAGACAGTTGTGAGCTGCCATGTGGCTGCTGGGAATTGAACCCGGGTCCTTTGGAAGAGCAGGTAGTGCTGTTAACTGTGGGCCGCCTCTTCAGCCACATTTCCTGAGTGGAATTTTCATTTCTTGAGTGGAGTCCACAGTGAGTCCCCTCCACTGCTCTTAGCAGATGCTTAGGTGGAGTTTCACCCAGACAACCTGTTCCTCACACACTGTTCCCTCGAGTCTTCCCCACCTCCAACTGAAACAGGCACACCCATTTCATTCATTTTGCTTTAATTTTTAGGTTTGAACCATAACTAGTTTTATAATGGTGGACAATATTCAGTCGGTTTCAAAGCCAAACCCACAGGTGGGATGAGAGATGCCACCACCCTCTATTTCTGTCCTTCACACGGTAACCAGCCTATGGTTCTTATCACTCATTTCTGTTCCCTTTGCAAACAGCGATGGAAGCGGTGCTGAGGACAGACTCCATGTGTCTATCCCACGTCTGCACTTCCTGTACTGGGCCTGTCAGATGTGGTGTCCAACTGTCCTCATCGGCACACAGTGCTCTTCTCATTCTGCAGGCCCTTTACATTAGGTTCTTTGCAGCTTGCTTTGCACACACATATTTCTGCTGATGGGCCTTTGGATAAAGTCCTGTGGCTTGCAGCCAAAGGCCCATCCTATCCACAGACACTCTAAGTTCTTCCATGTGTGGACCATCTGCAGTGCGGAGGCCTCTCCCTGCAGTGCCACCACAAAGAAGACTGCTCCACCGTGGGTTTGTCAGCAACAGGTAAAAACCGACACAGTGTGACTGACACTGGCTGCCTCCCCCCTCCCCCCCAGTAACCAGCAGAGGTGAGCCACTCTTCACAAGGCTGCTGAGACTTTTGCACTTCTCTCCCCATGACCTTTCACATCTCTCATTTGTTTCCCTGTATGTTGTTTTTTCTAATCTGTTTTTAGAAGTATATTATCTGTCTGTGACATAAATTGCAAATATTTTTTTTCCAAATGAGTCATTTGCTTAAAAAATTGTGTCTACAAAAGAATTATGTGTTCATTTATAGACCTTTCCTCCCATTCACACAGAGCTTTGAAACCAGAGCCTTCTCCACTTTCAGGACCAAAGAAGTCCACACAACTTTCCCCAGGAATTCCCCTCTGACCCTCAGAAGGAACCCACCTCCCATTTGAAACTTAAAATGCAGTCACCCCCTAATGCAGTTCTTCACATAATGAGTCCAGTGATCATAAAAAGCACAGAGACAAGGTGAATGAGCCATTGTGCTTTTCTTTCTAGAACTTTCCTGGGAGACCAGCACACATGAGGACAAACAGTGTCCAGACCCCCAAGCACATGGAAAGCTCCGGTACAGGCATTTTTTAACTTATATTTGGGAAAGAAAGGGCAAAGAAAACACAGGTGTGGGCAGGGGCTGGATTGAGAGGGAACACACATGCATGTTGCCTTTTACTGAAGAGGGAAGGAACATGGGTAGAAGGAACAGCTGCAGCCACTGTGTAAGGAGACTCTGCCCAAGGCCGTGGCACTGTGGGCGTGGCCAGCATTGTGAAGTGCACTCCAGTCAGGAATTAACTCTTTTACTTCCCTGTCCAGAGAAGCATCATGTTTCCCATGTGGAACATTCCCCCTCAAGTGGCTCCTAGAAGACTGGCTTCCACAACAGTCAACTGTTGCCTGCTATGTGCTTAGACAAGGGCCTCACTTCTTTAGATTTCAAAATAAGCCCAAAGAAAAGTCATAATTTTTGGTGTGCAAATAAGTAAGTACTATTTAGATACTTGGCAATAATGAAGGAAACAACCAGGCCTACCTACCTTTCAATATATTAAGCAGCAATTTGTATATAACTTGTGTAAGAAATATATACTAACAATTATATAGGGCATATAATTAATCTGCCTTTTTAAGACAATACTTTTTGAATATGCTTATGGTTATGTTTTAATAATCTCTTCTCAAATACCTAATATTAAAAAAAATCCTTTATTCTCCAAATTTCTTGATTTTTTTTCTGGGCCACCTGGCACCCGTGAACATTCTGTTGGCAGTGCACAATGGCTGGCACAGAGTGTGATCACCATACATATTTGTGGAATAAAGGAATAAAAATCCGAGACAAGTAGTTTTCCACATGCAGAGTGGCCTTACCTCACACCAAGCACAGAATCGATTCCCAGAGGAAACTGTGAAGCTCTTTGAGGAAAACATGAGCAAAACCTTTGTGTTCTCAGATTAGACCGTGGAATTGCAGACACAGCACAAGCATGTCAAGAAAGTAAATTAGAGTCAATGACAAATAAAAACCTTTGTGCTTCTGGGGGTACTACCAGGAAAAGTAAAGGCACAGAATGGAGATACATGAATACATCCCCTGATGCCCTCCTGGCACTTGTTCCCACTGTACCTCTACACACACAAACTCTCACACACACACAGACACACACACACACTCACACTCACACACATGCACACACACGCACACACAGACACAAATGCACATGCATGCACACACTCACACTTGCACGCATGCACACAGACACACACACACATATGCACACACACATGCACAGGCACACACACATGCACACACACACACATGCACACAATGCACACACTCACACATGCACATACATGTGCACACAAATGCACATACATGCATGCATACACACTTACACTCAGACACGTGCACACACATATGCACACTCATGCACACACACTCACATGCATGCACACATACACTCACTCAGGCACATGCACACACACATGTGCACACACATATGCACATGCATGCACACGCACACATCCTCTCCTTGCTTTCTGCTTCTGGTACTTTCTTTGCTATGTCTGCTCATCTTTTCCCTCTTCAATTCTACTTCTGTTTCTCTTTCTTATTTTAAGAAATGAAACTTATATTTTTATACATGGGAATTTTTTTTTAAAGTACCACTAGGGAATTTGTTTGAAGGCTAAAGAGCCTGGGTACCAGAGTCTGTACCATACGCCAGGTCACCTTCCTATCCAAGGGTTAGAAACAGACAGACAGACAGACACACACACACACACACACACACACAATAGGTGTTTGATCCTAAAAACCCAGGATTTCCACTGGGAGGAGGGTAAATATTTATCTCTATTTGGTTTTTTCGGCTGGGGCCTGGTTTCTGGCTTGCTCAATATCCTATTTGGCCAGAGACCAGTCAGGTCAGGAAAAGATCACTCCACAGTTCCAGCCTTGGACACATTCGGGAAGAGCCTCCAAACAGTTCCCATATAAATGTTAAAGGGTCATCTGAGTACACTGCTCACATAAGGAAACACGTAGGAGAAAGGACATTTTCTGCTCCTCACAGTGAGAAAAGAAAACCAAACATGGAATATTCACTATGCATTTCTTCTCATACTCTCATCTAAGAAACAGTCTACCAAATTCTACAAGGACTAAACTTGCTATCTAGTGGCTGGAATGGAGGAAATAGTAAAGGGTTTCAAATCTCCCAGCTTCAAAATTTCAAATCCTAGTTCAATAATCAAGGCTCACTTTTCTAATCCATAAAACCAAGACAAGGAATACCCATTTTAGCGAGCTGTTCCACAGGCTCTCTGGCACCATATAGGCACAGCATGGGCATGGGCCTAGTGTGGGCACTTCCATTCTGGCAGGAGCCCTGAACAGATCCCACTGTCTTCACAACAAAGTTGCAGAGATTTGGATCACTTATGGTACTTGCTCATGAACTGGATGTGATAATGAGAAGAAAAGCTGTTCTTGGTCTGGCTCTGAAAATATGCACATGCCCATCTCACCTATGAATGGGCTTCATCATATGCTGACAGGCAAGACCTGTAAGCTCCACTGGGAGTATCTGTGTACAGACACAATACCAAATACCCAAGCTGCTGCTTTCTGCAACGACAAACACTCTGAGAATTGCTCAGGAGACAGAAGTGTACAGCCCACTGTCACCAGCACCCCTAGCACCCCCTTTGTACTGTTGATAGTGCCATTGTTATACCACACCCATCACCAGTTCCACTAGTGACACCATCAGTACCATCCCTCTGACTGACACCTCATCTTCTTCTCCCATACAACCACTAGCAGCATCTCTCACACCACAGAGCATCAATCAAGACCTAAGACTGAAAAAGAACGACTAATGGCAAATCCCCTAAGGATGAAGTCTTTAAAAGAAGGTTTTATTTAGAAAACATTTAAGTCAATTGCATAAACTCTGACACCATCTCAGGGTACCCTCAAACACCCTTAATAGTCATCTGTTATAACAAATGTCACCCAATAAAAGGCATTCCCCCTCCTTCCTTCTTGTGGGGTGATCCCTGGGAGAAGGAACAAAAAGAAGGGGCTGGGGCAACGCTCCCTGTACCCACTGTAGCTCTGAACCTGAGCTACTTATTCCTAGTGTCCCAGTATCAGAGATTAAGCATGGAGCAGGGGGCAGCCATGGTCTCATGACCAGGAATGGTAGTATTTCCATGTGACAATGAACTTGAACCTCAACTGGCAGCACAGCATCTGTAATTGTCCAGTGGGAGTCTCAAATATCAGCAAGAAAATTGTAACAATATCTTTAAAAGTAGCTTTAACAGATATTTTGCTGTATTTTCCTCTGGAGACATAAAAAAATCTTAATAACCTTATCCATACTTTTTAAAGGTCACAAATTTTTACTTAAAAAAAAATCAAGTATTTTTATTTTCTTGCATCCTGAAACTTAACAAACTACAAACCTTTAAATGGAAATGGTTAATTACTCCATTTTAAGACACTTTTTAAAAAGTTAAATTCATTGCTAAGCTGATAGATACTGTGAGCACCAGCCTTGTGGCTAGAGGCAAACTTTACAGCTAGTTACAAATCCTTAACCCTGAGTTTACTCGGTGAATCTGAAGCCTTTTACTCTGGCCATGCTGTGGGCACCACTTTAATTGCAGCCCTCCAATAGAAGAAAACAGTATCTCTCTGTAATCACAAAAAGCCTGTTAACCTAATTACTAAACGAGGAAACAGTTTTAGCAGAATGCAGAATGGGAACCAAAGACAAAAGAACACGAGGAACTCCAACTTCAAACCTCTGGACTGGACCTGAAGGTCACAGTAGATGGTCCTCTGAACCAGTGTGTTTGTTACTTCATTTATTTAAAATACACCAGTGTCTTGGCCAAGTCTCACAGGAGAGTATTTGTTTATCAAATAAAGATGTGTGTTTCCTAAAGTGTCTCTAACTGAGGCTTAAGATCCCATCTCCTAGGAAATTCAGGACTTGGCTGGCTCCCTAATAGGGCTTTGAATATGTGGATCTCTCTCCTAAGGGGAGGGGAAAGGCTGGTGTTCCTGAGGGAGCATGTGCTTGGAGAACTCTGGCCTTCCACCCCTGTGTCTCCATCATGCTGTCAACAGGAAACACACTGGAGAAGGTAAATACTAATATACAATAGGATTTATAAATTGAGCAATTCAGCAGGAGAACAAAATGTAAAAACAGTAACCTAGGGGAGGCGCATTTTCTTCTCCTGTCTTCTCTAACACCTTCCTCTTCAGTCACCTTATGGTCCCTGTAGCCTTTACAATAGCAATCCAACAGCCCTGATTTCAAAGCCTTGCTAACATCTTGGGAAATGCCAGGGCAAAAAATAAATAAATAAATAAAACAAAACAAAAAAAATTCTTTGGCTGGGTGTGTCATATGAAACTTAAAAGTTGTTCCTGTTAAATGAGAACAGCCATGTTAATTTTGGTGCCATTAAAAACACAGGAAAATGTTGTTGCCAAATGGACAAGAAAGCCGGGGGAAGCTCACCAATGAGAAGCAGTTGTATTTCAAGACTGGAGGCCTTACAAAAGACCCCAAAGTTAAAACTGAATGAGGAGAGAGTATTTCTCTTTATTGTCCATCCTCCACCCCCGGATCACCTGGTTCCACCCGATAGAGGATCCACGACACTTTCTCATTTATAGATTAGATGAACTGTATATCAACCAGGGAAATACTCAGGGCTCAAGTTTCAAGATGAATTTGACAACTGGGTGGAGAAGCAGACATGTTCTCTTCCCTGGCTCCACCTGGGAATAGGAAATGTTTCCAGCTGTTTATAAATGTCTCTGAGTCTACAATTCATGTGAACATGATTCTCAGAAAGATGCTGAGTAGGACTCCGTCAATGATCAGAGTCTGGAGCCACACCCTCTCAGGCCATCTTGATCCCTCTAAAGCAATGCACTGTCTTTCTCTCTTCCTGACCTCACAGCTCTGCGCCTACCAGGTGAACCATTTGGATTCACAGAGTAAGCATGAGCTTCCTTTGGAATGTACGGACTCAGCAGACCTGAGCTTTCACCTACCTAACACCTGAGTGTCATCAGACGGTATCTGAGGTTGACAGTAGAAGCTCCCCCATTTTGCTGTGACCCACCTTTCTGACATCACCACCACTGTATTAGAAAAGTGTCTTATTCACAGCTTTTTCTGGTTCTATAAAAACTGTATGAATCTGCTTCCATGTTGGAACACAGAATGTACTGTAACCTACATCTGTGTTTCCAGGCCACGATCACTCGTCTGTGGCTTCAGAATAAGCCCTCTCCCCTCCCCTCTGAGATGATGGGACTCCCGTTTCCATGCCAGCAAGGACAAGAGTTGACCACATGCTCCATCTGATCCACACAGTCAGGATCTCAGGTGGTCATCTCTGGATTTCTGAGAGGCAAGGAGTGTGCTGCCAGAGAAAACAAGATGTCAGAAAAATAAGGAAAGCTAAAGAGTGAAGAATCTTGAGCCCTCTGTTCTAAATAATTGCAACTCTAACACGCCAATATTCTAGTTTTCCCGGACACCATGGGGTATTTACAGGAAAGGGCGGCTTTACTCTCACTTGAACTCAGGGATCTGCAGTGGGGGATATTGTTGTACCTTCCTATGGTCGAATCACTCTCCAGACCCATGAACTTGGAAATCACAAAAAAAGCAAATAACCGTCACAGCGATGTTCTTCCTCTGCATGAGCTATTCCTTCCTTCGCTCCGCAAATCGTGGGACCGTGTGGTGAGTGGGCAGTGTTTAAGTCAGGGCTTTGTGTTATCTTTCCTAGGTGCTAATCTTTGTGTTCCAAATGTCTTTGTGGCTTCCATAGGCCTCTCCAGTTCCTAGAGTCTTAGTAGTAGCCACCAGGGCAGGATAGAGAACCCTGGACTTCAAAGAAAGTGGTGATTTCTGTAGTGCTGAAGTTATTATAAAGTTACTGGGGAATCCTCCAAACTTGAAAAAAATACATACTACCTAAATAATTCCTGCCTCTGATGGTCAACATGATGTCCAGTCTGTGCTTTCCCCAAATCAGTCTGACATAGAAGGTGGGGCAGAAGGTCACCTGCCGAGGACAGCGGGATTGAGATCCCCAGAGTGCTTGCCAGGCAGAAAGCTGCACTGGGTCCTCCAGAGAGTCAGGCCAGAGTCTCCAGGGCTTGGATTAGAATTCAGCCAGGCTCAAACAACTTAGAAAAGTAGTTCAATAAAGTGAATTTCCAAGAACACATGCAGACCAGAATGAAATCAGGAATGACTAAGCATGTGTTAATAAGGTAGTAAAAGGCTACAGAACTATAATGAACTTCCAATGACCAGCATGCCAGCTGCCAAGCACAGTCAGGCTGGGATGTGGAGTCTGGGGTGGGGATGGTGTCACGGCCACAGGAGCAGGTGTTTAGACCGAGTGTTTCATAGCCCACCTGGGTGTTTTAGCAGTATCACAAGGAGCTGGCCAAAGACATTCTCTTACCTCAGTTTCCCCATCTTTAAAATGCCCACGACAACAGCCTCTGCCCAGTGGAGCCTGTAAGGCTTTAACAAAGGGGCATGACATGACAGAGAGAGTTAAGAATACAGTGTTATGGTTCCTGAAGGTGGCTACAGAGACATCCATCTAGTTCTCTGTGCCAGGTTTTAGAGTTCTCAAGTATAAGCACCAAGGAGAATTAGAAAACAGTGTAGCAGAAAACAACTGTGATGACCCAGAGAACAACAAACAAACTGTGAAAGGAGGAAAGAGAGAGAGAAAGAGGGGGGAGGTAAGTAGGGAAAAAGGAAGAAAGGAAAGAAGGAAGTGAGTGAGTGAGTGACATTGGTGAGGGTCAAAGCTAGCATTTGCTGGGCATTACTGGGAAGATTCTCAGAGGCATCCTTGATCTACTTTGATTTAAAAAATACAGAATGTGAAGAAGAGGAGGAGGAGGAGGAGGAAGAGGAGGAAGTCCAAACCTGCTTGGATTACTAATGCCAGAGCAGGGAGAGGGGCAGCACCAATAAGGCAAATGTGGCCTTGCCAGTTCCTCTGCTGTGGAGCCCGGCTGCGAAGGGAGGCGCTTTGTTTCCAGTGGAGCAGGGTTAGCCAGAGAAAGGAGCTTTTTAAAATAACTTCTTAGGAGTCATTTCCTTTGAGTAGAGACCAGGCAAGCACCAGTGTACTTCACATCAAGTCAGACAGTCATTTGAAAATACAAGCACCAAACTGATCCTCATAAGGCTGCTACATCCCCTAATAAGATCAGCACATCTGCAAAGGGGTCAAAAGGTGAGCACACAGGAGTTCTCCACGGATGATGAGCTTCTCCCTCACAGCTAATTCTTTGTTTCCCTCTTCAGATGAGTGTAGGGTTCAATATGTTCTGAGTATAAACAGCAAATACCTCAAGGGCATGCAACAGGCTGAGTGCCTGGGCCTGAGAGTACATGCACGCATGCACACATGTGTGTGCTCATACAGTCCAGGGGCCTACAGCCTTTGCTAATTTTGTACCCACAAAAGTGGCTGCTTCTTAGAGCCATTAAAAAATAATTTGCTATCCTGGTAAGGAATATTTTCTGAATTTGTTCTATGATGTCATGCCTTATTAAGGTTGAGATAAATCACATCTATTGCTTGCCTTCCATTGATGTCACTTAAAGAAATTAGATTAGTCTGGAAAACATGAAGCTATAATGGGGTAGGGCAAGCCCAGGTTCTGTCTACTGTCTAAAATTAAATTTGGGGTGATGTGCTCTACAATTACCCAAAGAAGGGCACAGGGATACTCAACTGAGCTATTAGAATTACTTCAGCCACTCAGCCCAACTCAGCCCACTCACTGATGGTGAGCCTGCAGGTTCGGATATGCCTGCCTGCTTCCAGAACCCTTCACTTTCTACTTCCTTTCCTGGCCTTTCATCATACTTTTTCTGCATTTGAGTCTGGCTTGGAATTTAACCTAAGTCTGAAAATTAAAGCCATTAAAATCTCTGTCTTATCAATGTCTTCACACTCACACATCTCTCTCTCTCTCTCTCTCTCACACACACACACACACACACACACACACACACACACACAGAGAGAGAGAGAGAGAGAGAGAGAGAGAGACAGAGAGTGAGTCTGAGAGTAAACGCAAGCCAGAGTATAGGTTCATTAACCATCCCTTTCATTTTTCTCTCAAAAGGTTTAAAGAATATATTCCCTTTATGTTGTAGGATTGGCAGTTGGTCTTTCCCCAGGGTCTGAACACCAATTTTCCTGCTTACCCTTGAGAATGAAATCCAGACTGAGGACATCCTAGCTAGTTCTACTAATTTAACATCAGAGTACCCCTAAATAAATAAAACCACAAGTCCAGTCATTCAAATAACACATAGTTCTCTTAACCAGAAAAGTAAAGAACATTTCTTAACTACTGTTTGTATGAGTGTGTGTGGTGTATATGAATGTATATGTTCATGTTTACATGTGAGCACACTTTTATGTGAGGGCTTGAGTAGGCATATGTGCATACATGTTCCAGCTCAAGGCTGAAGTATTTATCTCTCTCCCCCTCCTTCAGTGAGGCAGGGTGTGATGGTTAGTGTTAACAATGAATTTGACGGAATCTACTATCACCTGGGAGTTGGGCTTCTGAGGGATTTTCACTCCCACAGTGGGTGGCACTGCTCCCTGGGTGGCGTCCTGGACTGTATTACATGGAGAAGAGAACTAAGAAGTGTCCATCCATTTCTCATCATGGATAGAATGTAAGAATCCAACCTCTGTCCTCATCCTTGGATTGTAAGCACTTTACTTGCTGAGCCATCTCCCCAGCTTCTTCCTGAAAATTTTAAGTGGCAAACATGGGCATTTAACTTTAGGGCCTTTTACATTTCCAAAGCGATCGCAACTCCATAATTAAAAGTTAATGAAGACTTAGGACCAAGCTTAGAACAAAGCTTTTAGAAAGGCCACTTGGTCTCCTTCCTTCCTACTGAGGTCCATCAACCTGCCTGAGGAGTGGAGGGATGTAACCAGTGGGAATCGAGGTGAGAAAACAGGAACAACTGAAGTGACTAGACAGTCACAGTCCTCAAGGCTGACCCTTCTGCAAAATTAAAATTCATTTTGCAAATTAAAAAACTCCATACACAATGCTGTACATCCTTATGAGAGAGGTGGTTCTCAAGACAGGCTGGAGAGCGTCTAGCATTCACAAGAAGGGTTGTATGAAGGAATGACCCCAACACCAGAGCAGATGAGTCTGGCCTTCTCATTCTGAGCCTCTCTAGTTCTATTCGCCAGTCAGGAGTCAAGACACAGGGTTCTTCTAGAACAGTGGTGTGGGTTGCAACCCATTTGGGGGTCAAATGACCCTTTTACAGGGGTCAAATATCAGATATCCTGCACATCAGATATTTACATTATGATTCACAATAGCAAAATTGAAGTTATGAAATAGCAACGAAAATAATTTTATGGTTGTGGGTCACCAAACCATGAGGACCTGTATTAAAGGGTCACAGCATTAGGAAGGTTAAGAACCACTAGTTTAAATGATGGGAGGAGTAGAACCTCTGTGTGCATAAAGTACATGCTTGCGTGCATGCATGTTCCAATTAAGTTCTAAATCCTGCAACGAGAGGGTCACGTTTTCTTTTTATTATCTGTTATTAGATGTGAGGAAGAACTAAAAACATGCATTTTGACATGAACAACACAAAGATCTGGTAGTTTACTAGGCTGCTTTGCCTTTTCTGAGGATGAAAAGTCAACGTGTACAAATAACTCAACTTCAAGCTACAGCACAGAAAAAGAAAGGCCTTGACAGATAGCACTAGCTGTGCTAAGCAGCTGAAGTGAACTAGGAAGTTCTTTTGGGATCATCTGAGGAATCTGGATTCAGTAACTCTTTGCAACAAGTCTTTTGTGTTGTTCCTGCACTAACTCATGACAATTATTTCTGTTTTCTCTCAAAAGCTATTATTTCAGAGAACTGTTGACATTCTGGATCAGTAGGAACCACAGGGCTGGAAAGTCACCCTAATAAGCCACACATCTTATAGTATTTAATTGACAAAACTATCAAATTTCTTTATGGTTACTGGAGCAAAGTGTACTCTAGAGACAGTTTTGCACCCCAGGCTCTCTGTGATCTTACCTGTTTCCCCATAGGAGTCCAGAGAGTGAGCGCTGGGCAGCAGCTAATGGATCACAGGCACAGCTGAGAGCTAGATTGGCACTGTCCGAGTCTAAGTCTTTCCATCAAGTCATTATGTGTCCCTCTGGGTACAGCGCAGTACACCTGGCTGCCTGGGCCTTCATTGCTGATCTCACCTCTGAGTGGCCTGCAGTCTATACCCCTTAGCTCAAACCAACTCATCAGTAGGGTCTACTTGCCCTGCACACAAGAGAACATGAGTTATAGAAGCTCAGGCCACATCTGTGTGTCAGCATGTGCTGGAACTTACAACATCACAAGATAAGCACCTTGGCCAAGCAAGGAACAGAGCCCATCTGGCTGCAGGGTAGAAAACAGTGATAGAACAGAAAAGCCTGGTCTCACACAAGCTGGTGCGAGCCAGAACAGGGCTGGCCTTGAAAGCAGCTGCAGGGAGTCTCTCACAGTTGGGCCATGGGGGGGGGGGGGGGCTAGGGTATGAGGTCAAGTTGTCATGGAATCCTAGGCCAGAAGCCCCGTTTAAGGGGATCCTGTTCTCTGCAAAACTCAGTTTATGAAAGTTTTGGTTAAAAATAGGAAGGGGATTTAACCATTATAGCTACATAGGGGAAGAAACAGGACCCTATGTTCTTGACCCAGACTAAGTTTGGAAGAGCCATGGGACTGGGGTGGGGCAGAATTAATCAGTTCTGGGTCAAACTGTGGTTTGTCTGATCATTAGCTCTGGGTGAATCAGGTAGAATTGTGTCAAGTTAAGAAAGTCTGTGCCAACAGGAGGGTTAATTCACTACGTCACAAAGATTTTTTCCATCATATCTGCTCTTCTTTAAACTCAAAGCAACTAGAAAAAGAATCACTCAGAGCATAGGAGGCAGATACAAGATGGAACCTGAGATGCTAGAGGCTTATCTTGCTACTATATAGACATTTGCAGGTGCACACAAAGAATCTGTGCTTTCAGAAGAGGCAGCCTCTGTGTGTCTATTGCTTAAGAACACCTCGAAGGCTTCAGAGAGTTAAAGTCAGGTGGGAGTAACAATAAAGAGTCCGCAAGGGAAAGGGTGCAGGTGCTGTCTGGTGTAAAAACCCACCGACTCCATCTCTGACGGTGAGGTCTAAGTGATGCCTTTCTAAGGACTGTCCTTGGGGATAATCATAGTTCAGGGTGCAAATGACAGGAACCCAGCTCAAACATCTCCACCCTACAACCCTCATCTGAAAGCTCAAAGACCTCGGACTGAATGTCACAGTCTCTCCCTTAGTTCTGTCTTACCCACACCTCCCAGAAACAGGCAGCATGGTCCCACCAACCATATGCACACTTCTCAGCTTCTACTGTTCACCTCACCTAGCAAATCTCAGGGAAGGACTGGTGCCCAGAAGTACATGGCAAGACTCCAAGGCAAGCAAGCTGTGCACAGAGGCACATATCTGAGATCTCTGCACTTGGAGGCAGAAGGATCAGGAGAAGAGGTAGAACTCAGCTTTAGAGCTGAGCCGAAGGTCAGCGCAGGGTATATGAGACTCTGATGGCAGAAGGGCAGAAAGGCTTGTGTCTCTTGGAGGGAGAGGGTGGAATACACTGGCACAGCCTGGGAAGGCTTATGAGCTCCAAGGAGAGCAGGCTGGCAAGGTCCGACTTTCTCCTGAAGTCCTACACTAGACAGCAACAATGCACTAAAGAAAGTAGGGTGGGAGTCATGCTCTGCACAGCTCTGAGAACCAAACAGTGGGGCCTTTTGCCAATGGGTGGACTCACCGCCGAAGCCAGTGTCGAGGCCAGGGCGCCTGTCTTTATGACTCTGGAGAAAGCACACAGGACAGCAAGGTGGCCAACACAAGGACTCCTCAGCACAGCCACCAGCCATCATGCAGGGCCTTGAGCATGGGCACTTTGTTGTCTGAAGCTCTGCACCAAAGATGGAAAGAAATGGCCTGAAGCAAGAGGGAGAAGGAGCAGAACGGGGAGCGCTGATAGACATGAAGGGGACAGGGAAAGGAAGGCCAAAGGAGAAATCAAAATCAAATGAAAACAGCATTTGCAGCTGGCCCTAGTCAGGAGAGTGCTGCCATGCGTCTGTCCACTAACCCTCCACAGTGAAAACAGAACCCGCACACCTGATGCCTGCCTGCTGTGGCACATAAAACTTAGGGACATAATCTCCTCCAGATGGGTGTGCCCCAAAGTATGCAAAAGTGCTTGACAGGTCATTTTAAACTGACTGTCAAGGTCAAAACATCACCACCTGCAGGCACAACTCTAATGTCTTCATCTAGTAGCCCCTCCAGGGTTCTTGGTTGTTGTTTGTTTTAACCAGAGCAATTTGAGCTGCAGACAAACCTGACAACTGTTCAAACATCTGTGCATGAAACTTGTTACTGTGCAAATGGAGACATTTGAGGCCACAACCCCGGGGGCGGTTGGAGGGGACCAGTTAGTCACAACTCTGCAGAAGCCAATAGAGGGTTCAAAGCCAAGAACTACTGGTAAAGGAAGAAAGTCCTTTCATAGAGCCCACTGCTGGTTCTCCCCTGGAAAATGCTGCTTAGCACTGAGGTGCATGGGTCAGAGGTGGAAATCCTCTGCTTGAGATCTGGTTATTATGCAATTAACCAGTAACTAGAGATAAGGGATCCTTTCTGAAACTCTTCCTTGAGGGCATAACGTTCAGATGTCTACTGATGCCTAGGTGCTGATGGTGTGCAAGGGAATCCCAGCTTGGTGATCTAGCTGCTTTCATCAAAAAGAAAATGTGTCTGTTAAATTGCTCAAGAAAACTGTATCACCCCACCACAGCTCTATCCAAAAATATTTTTTAAAACATAATTTTAAAAAAAGTTAAGGCTCTAAGACACACTGCAGGCTATTCTAAATCAAACCCTAATTTCCCAGTAGAAAGCTAAGCCAAGAGTGCTCAGCTGCAAATGGAAACAGATCCTTAGAGCAAGGCCTTCTGAGCAATAGACAAGCAGGGCCCATCCTCAGGGAGTATCTCTCTACAGGCATGCCCACTCACTTTGTTCAGTCTGAGATTCCCAGACAAGAGAAGATGTAGGCTGTGGGGCCCTGAGGAAGAGCCTGTGAAACTTCCCAGGTTATCCTTATGGGCAGAGATTCCCCCCAGCCGGTCGGTTCCCCACCACTCTAACCCATTCAGAACTGCCTCGGAAACCAGAGCCAGTTCACATCCCTAAATCCCTTCAGTCCCAGCAGCTGCAGGAATCCCAGGCCACAAAGCACTCTACTGGGTGAAGAAACCCACAGGTTTGACTTTCATGATCATTTTCCTCATCCTTCAAATGATTCTATTTTTTGTGCTTTGTAGTGTCCTTAACACACACGCACACACCACCGTAAGTGTGTACAACTTTATATAAATAGGTATGGATGCACAGAGCAGGGACTTCAAAGTGTGAGGCTTTCAAATGTTAAGGAAATCTCCTTCTGGTCAAGAGCCTCTGGCCTAGGTGGAGACGTGGTATTCCTGTTGGGTGGTCAATCACCTGGCCAAGGGACCATCCCTAGGAAGCCAGGATCACCTTTAGCCATGCTGAAGAGAAAGGCAGAAAAGTTTTCCTTTAATGAGATGAACTTTTCCTTTCATGATGGCCATTCCCCCATAAGCCCAACAGCCATGAGGACTGACTGGGTCTGCCCACCTCTCTGAGTTTGGACTAAAAGTCTTCCTTTTCTTTTTCTACATCTTTGTTTCAGGACCTAAGCATACTTTTTCTGTACTTTGAGTTCTGTGATCTTTCTCTGAAGCTTCCCTCCCCAACCGCCATGTGACAGACCTCCATGTCAGCAACTGAAACAGAATGGCTTTCCTTTCCCTCCTTCCCACAGCTGCTGAGATGTGTACAGCTTGCGTGCTCTGGGGTTTTCCTTTTAAACTTTAATAAAATTGTCCTTGAACTACCACTTGAACCCATTCTTAAATTTTTTTTTATTATTATTAATAGGACTAAAAACCCCAAAAGGGGGCCAGACTTTCCCAGTGTCACAACAGGCAGTGTCTTAGTGGCCTGAAGGGCAGGGCCTGGACAGGCTTTGTGATACTGTGATGCTCTTGATATATCCATGTCCTCAGTCACCAAGACAGAAAAAGTGGAATTTCACAGCTGGTCTCACATTAGAGTCCTAGATATTTGTGAATAGAATTGTCTCTCAAAGAGTGGTTTGAGGTGAGTTTGAGTCCACAATGGTTCCATGAAGTAGATGTGCACCCATAGTGGGGTGACACTGGTTTAGCTGGGGAGAAGGAATGTGTGTCTTTGACAGATAGTGCATTGGGATATTAAATCAGATTACAAGAATATTAAAGGTTTTTGAAGGGCTTGAATCAACAAACACAAGTAGGCTCCATTTTACTCGGTTCTGCTTTAAGTCAGGGTTCCAGTTTTCAGAGAAACTGGATGGGACCTCTCAGGGAGACGGAGGGCTACAGGCAGCCAATCAGAAAATGCCAGCCTATGTGGTTTAAAATTAATCAGGATGTGAAGCAGGAATGACCTCAGACCACGAGTATCCCCGCCCTGGGAAAGCCCAAGACAGGTCTGAGCCTATCAGCTTGCGCCTCATGTGATTGCTCGCTAGCTGTCCAATCAGAATTGAGATTCGCTCATCCACCCGATTCCCTTTAAAAGGCCTGCATGCCTTTGTTCGAGGTCACCATTTTGTATAGCTGGTGACGCCTGCGTGCTGGTTGTTTCTGCAGAATAAACCCTCTTTGCTTTTGCACACGATTTGAATCTGGGGTCTTTCCTCAGCGATTCTTGGACCCTTATATTTTCCTCAATGCTCTCGAGTAAAGAACTCCCTTTAACTCTGTGGAATCTGTGTATTTCCTAAACTAATTAACTTGGAACCCCACCCCCTTCCCTGCCTGGGAATTACTTACATTCCACAAAACTAGTCTCCTTACAGCTTCAAAAGCTCCTGCCTTAAGCTTATGGGCTCACGTTTCCTTTAAGGTATACTTGTCCAGCATTTGCCATGCAACACTCAATGAATTGTAGCCATTGTTCATCCACCCTGTTCCAAATACCAGATTTGATGGGACATCCCCAAACTACACAGGTATGAAAAACTCCAGAACTACAACAAACTTTGCCCGTAAAGGGAAACACCGTCCTTCAATTCTCAGATGCCCTCACAGAGGAAAACTGATTCAAGAGTTATGAGGTGCCAACTTCAACTTCTGGCAATTCAGTTAAGGCAGCCTACAGGGACAAAGGTCTAGTTGCCAAGCTTACAAGAGCAGCTTCCTCTTAGCCACAGAGACCAACTGTCACCCACACTCCTGAGTGGAGTCTCAGGATCCCCTCTTCACAGTGTGAAGAGGGGAGGAGGGATACTTAGCCAGCTAACTGGGAAGGGTCAATACCGATCTGGTCTCTTCAGCGGCTGCAGATTTCCTGTTCAGTCTTCCTGTCCCAACTAAGGAGTTACTTCTATAATGAGCATCGGTGGGGCCAGACATAGGGACATACATCTTTAATCCCAGCACAGAGGCAGAGGTAGGTGGGATTTTTGTGAGTTTGAGACCAGCCTGGTCTACAAAGAGTTCCTGTATCCAGAGATACATAGTGAAATTATGTCTTGAGAGGGAGAGGGAGAGACAAAGAGACACAGAAAGACAGAATGAACATGGATGGTTACCAAGAAACAGAAGATGTCTTACTTTGAGCTTCACTCTAGAGTTAAACTTGGATTCACTTTAACATTGAACCCTCAAATCCAACACAACATTCGAGTTTTTAAATGAAAATAGTATTTCTTTATTTCAAGTCAGGGTCTGTGGAGCCTAGGCTAGCCTGTCATTATGTAACCACAGAAGACCTTGAACTTAGGATCCTCTCGACTCCACAAACTGGAATTATAGGTGTGTGCTCCAGTTTATGTAGTGCTGGAGATTGAGTTCAAGGCTTTAGGCATGGCAAACAAGCATTGCACAAACAGTGTCATCCTCCACCCCCGAAAGTAAAGCATCTCTGAAAGGAGTCTTTCCTTGTTTCTTTCTTTCCTTGTCTCTTTGGTGTTTTACTTAATGTGTTAATTGCACTTTAGGATGAGTTATGGTGACAAGACAATGTTCTCAACACAGAAACAGGCCCCTCCCAGAAGAGCCCCTCATGCCCTGTGTTTGAGGACTGTTTCTATAGCTGGTGTTCTCTCCAGTAAGAAACGCATGTTTATAACATGGTCCAGAACCCAGCAGCTTTCTCTGTAGTGATTTCACAAATAAGACCCTAAAAGAGTCAAAATTCAAATGTAGGCTCTTACCCATGGTATATCCAGAGAGCACAGCAATGAAGGCACAGTAAGAGCTGAGGGGTGGCTTTTTCTCCAAGGGGAGAAGCATAAGGTGGTGGTGACTAGCCACATCAGGGTCCAGGACTGGAAGACATTAGCTGCCAATGATGACATCAAAAGAGAAAGATGATTACAAACACAGGTAGAGGGCGATGGCTGCAGGGCCTTTCAAAGGCTTTGCCAGCTCTCTTGAAGGATGGCTCCAACAGTGCTCTGAAGGTAGGGCTGTCAGTCTATGTATGTGTGAACAGTTCAAAGAAAAGGAAACACTTAAGCTCAATCATCCAGAGGGTGAGAGATCACAGTACAATGATGATAAAATGCTACTTGTGGGTCTGACAAGCAGCACAGCTGCTCCATGGCAAGAAAATTGTAGACAAGCAGAAGCTACCCTTTCACTCTGCCTATCAGTCAGCAGAGAAGTTGGCTCTGCACACTCACCTCAAGCCAGCCCACTGTGAGCAACAATCCACATCAACTTCCTGAGAGGAAGGCCATCAGCCATGTATGAGGCCCACACTCTTCACTCCCTGCACAACTTAATACAAGCTGGTTGTTGTCAAGACCAGAGTTTCTTAAACTGTTGGCCAATACCCCAACATTGTAACTGAGTGGGGAAGGGGTAGTGGAGCACAAAAGTTTGGCCCCAGCAAAATGTTTCTGAGCCTACAACCGACACAGCTCAAAAATCCAACACGCTGAATTAGACGTGTTTCTGGCAGCAGCTGCCCGCCATGCATCAGAAGTTTGTGGCACACATGACACTCTACATGTCTCCTTGCAGCTCCAAACACTTCTCACAGACTTGCAGCTGCTGAATGTTACCACCTCTGGGGTTTTCACTGTGCACACAAGGTTTCTGCTTTAATAGGAACAAAGGTTTAATCACAGGAAGTAAAGACTTACAGTCTTTTCCTATCATCGTGCCTCGGCATGCAAGTATCAGATCAGTGTATCTTTGGGTTTGTTTTATTGTGTTAGAATGTTTGGTTTTTTGGAATGCTTGAGTTACTGATTTGAGTTTCATTTAAAAAAATCATAAAATGAATTTGATCATTGGAATTAGGGTAGAATTTCTAATGATTTTGTGCTGGCTGTAAAATACTCCTACCATACGTATTTGTTTGAAACAGTCTTCTGAGTGTTGTGGATTACAAAGTCAGAATATCAGTCAATTCTGAAAGGCACTGAAGAAGTACTACACCCTGCAGTGTCAATACTCAGCTAGGACTTAACTGTTCATGTAAATAAACAAGCACACCTCTCATTAATGTGCGACTTAGTCTTTAATAAATGCTATAGTAAAGACTATTAAAGGGCATGTCTTTACTACTCATCAGTAAACATTTGGCTTTTGTACTAATTTTACATTGACAATTTTATAAAAATTGTCAATGTAAAATTTATAAAAACTTCTTGCAGAAAGGGCTTTTGAGTGGAAAAGCCAAGGAGGCCATAGATAGCCATGACCAGAAAAACCATTGCTTTCTGAGCTCCAGAAAAATAGCACCTTAGGAATAACAGTTACTGTTTTAGGAAAGAAAAATGAAAAACAGAACAAGTTAGGAGAAGACCCTCCTGTAAGAATTAAATAAAGCGAGGTAACTCCTTCATGGAAACAGAAACAGGCAATAAAATGAAAGTGATTACCCCGTCCTGCCGCCCTCAGCTCAGGGCCCCAGCAAGGTTGTGGGAAAACAACTAAACTTCCCTAGCAGCAGGAAAGGAAGATATGAGCTGCTTGTCATCCCACTCACTTGTGCAAAGGGTGCAAGGGACAGGAATGCTCATTCAAATGTCTGGGTTTTCAAAGAAACAACCCAAGGAAAAAAAATTGAGAATGTATTAAAAATCTGAGAAACAGTCAAAATTCAAAACAAAACCTACATGTGGTCAAACCCCAAAAGCAGAAGAAAGCAGAATGGTGGGCAGATGGCTGAGTGACAGGCACTGACTAGTCTCAGAGCCCCATTCCTGAGGGAAGAACCACTGTGGGCACAGCCCTTGGCATTTAAAGGAGGACGGTTCAAGAGTGCGGTGACTTCAGTTTAGGGGATTAAAAACTCAAGTGTAAGTTAGCCAAAAAAAAAAAAAAAAAAACCAAAACCAAAACCAAAACCAAAACAAAAAAACCAAAAAAACAATTGAAGAAAAATTTCCAAAGCTGTGAAACCTTACCACTTAAAATAATGACAGAAACTTATGACTTGCTTCCCTCTCTGGCAGAAAGCACAGTTAGATGGCTGAAAACAACAGGCCCTTTGTAGCAGCATGTTGTACTTTGCTTTTTCTATTACGCATTGGCTGGGAGATAAGAACAAACAAGACAACACCTCGTCTAACTTCAGGGGGATGAGGGAGTGTGGGCAGGCTGACTGCCGTCACTCCCGGGCATGTGTGTGCAGGGTGCCTATTTTGCACTTGAGGTACTTAGGAAACTCTGCCTGCAGACCTCTTCTATTGCTCAATCTAATCTTTTAAGAGCAAGTTGTGTGTAATGAGGGGCTTTGCAGTATTTCCCTACCATAAAGAACATTGAGAATATTTGAGTAATTATTTCTCTAAACTCTTTGTCAACATTATTTTAGTTCAATAAGAAAAAAAAATCCTTAAAAAACGTAGACAAGCGCCTAGCTCCCCTCCCTGTGACCTACTGGGTAAGCGAGGAACCACACAACAACCAGCAGGTAAAGAGAATGGGGCCTTTGGGGTTGTCTTTCTCCTGGCACAGGGTGGCCCAGGCTGGCTGTCAGGTCCAGATTCTGTGCAGATTCTGCTCAGGACATCAGCTGCTGAGCCCTGGGGCTTTAGTTAGCAGGTTATGAGACAGTACAGCACCCATGAGTCCAGGACAGAGCTGGTCTCCCTGGCTATCCCATATCTCACTGTCTCTGTTTATCCTCATATGGCTGACCTGAGCTCATCCTAACAAAGCCACCTACGCTACTCTCCAGTGTCCTTGGTTTTATTTTCTTCAGGACACACATATTCACTTTTGCATATTCTGATTTTCTCCCAGACTAGAACGTGTGTTCCCAGGAGAATGGAGATCTCATCAACCTTACCTGTCCTTGCAGGTTCAGCAGTTATGTACTGCATGTAGACAATGTGCTGGATGGAAACACAGAGAGACTGAACAGGCAGCTCTACACATGACCTGGTGCGGAGCCAGCAGAGAGGAGGTGAAAGAAGAGTCAGCTGGCTCCCTCAGCCAGCCACACACTACCTCTCCTTGCCCCAATCTACAACTTACCAGTGGGACAGGGCTAAGACTAATGCGTGAACAGTAAAGTTAAAAAGCAGAGCCATGTGGCTTTTTCATGGCACTGAGATAATTTTGCAGGGTTCTTGAAATTCAAATATAGAGTGAAAGGTACCTGGACATCAGCAAGGTAGTCCTAATTCTGCTTTGTAACACATAACTGAACTGCTGAAAGAGAAAAACAGTGAAGCAAATATGTCAAGAAGTAAGAATGGGACGTAGCTGTGATCTGCTGAGAGACAAATGGTAAAATAAACACATACAGAGGTAGGACTGGGGTGTTAACTTTAAGTAATGTTCATAAATCTAGTTCCGGCTATTATTCCATGGACATTATTGATGTTACTGCAAAGTCGGGAGTGTGATAAAGAATATCCTCTGTATTTAGTTCTCAGTAAGAGGAAGTTAAGCTGGCTGTTCCATCTCAACTTGAGACATGAGAATACATGAGGTCATAATGAAAATGGCAGACTATTAATTATCTCAGCAGCGGAGAGTTTTTTGTATACAAGAAGACTTATTAAAAATGTCCTCATATCTTCAAGGAGGCCTCACATTCAAAGACAAACAGACCCTATGACACAAAACCAGAGCAAAAGACAGGATGGGGAGGGCCACGGGAGACCAAATGCAAACTGGTATGTGTCCTCAGTCAGACTAGAGTCAAGGGATCTTTCCTTTTGAACAGTGAGTAAGAAAAGGACTGGGACAAGGGACAAGGGTCAGTGCTGCTCTGTAGTAAAAGGTAACAGGGACAACACAGTACAAACTGATGAGCACTTTCACTAAGAAGCAGCGCAATTCTAGACCACCGTCTGTGCACTCGACCTTCTTACGGAGTGATTACTAAGCTTTCAAGTTGTAAAAATGTGTTTTCCTCCGTTCATGCAAGTCACCTATTTGGCTCAAAAGCAGAACCCAAGAGGAGAGTTTTAAGGATTCTCACACAAGCTATGACGAATAATGTTTAAAACATTGTGTATAGTCCAAACATTTTTTAAAGTACTTTAACCCAGTTAATGATTTGCCGGTTTTTGTTCACGTGGGAATGCTGAAGGCCATTTGCCAAAGAGAAATACTAAAATGCTGCTCATTATAATTAAAACCTAATTGCCAAAGAAGCCCAGAGCTGTGGAATTTATGATCCTGTTCATGTTTATAAAACAGGGACTCAGGAAAGAGTCAGTTAATTTACCAAGAAGTCCTTTGATAATCTGGCACACTATAATGGTCAGGACATGGTGAATTTTGGTATATAGGATTCTCATGATGGCAACTCAGGGTTTGAGAGTTCCCCTACCCCATTTGGGGCACAGAGTTGACCCCCATGCCTCCCATTTTTGCTCCAGTAGAGCCTTGAGCAAAGATAAATCAGTCACAATCACCCTGCTACAGCTCAAATGCAAAGAAAAGTAGTGACATACAGGAAACAGCCTAACCAGTACAGACTATTTCCTGTGTAATAAGGGAGGGTGGGGCGGGTGGGGCGGGTGGGGCGGGTGGGGCAGCTAGTTGAGATGCACAGGTCTCCTATCTGGAAGCCTAACGGCAGTTATGGCTGCTCAATTGTTGCCACCACTCCACTTCTGACATTTATACCCAGCACTATTTGACCTTCAGGCACTTAGGCTTATTATTTTAAAAACACAGCATTAAGAATGTTTAAATCACGTTAAATATCTCAAAAAGCAGAATGTTACTGTCTGCCTGCTTGGGCATGTAGACTTGGAAAGAGAAGCCTACAGAATGGCCTTCAGGTCAGCACATCTGGCTCTGCCACACCGTGTCTCAAGAAGGAGCTATCAGGAGGTTCTATACCTGGAACATAGGAGGCCTTTGGTTCTCCCAGGCTAGAACATGGAACTGTTACAAATATGAAAAAACAATGCTCATAAAGTGCTGAAAAAGTCCCCAATGAACATGACCCTCAAGACTGTTTACAGATGAGAAGCATCTCATGAACAGCCCTCTCTTCACCAGTAGATTGTGAAATTAAGTCCAGGAGACCTTCAAAGGGACCAAAGAAGTCCTCGTGTTAAGACAAACCATATACAGACATCAAGACAATTATATGACGCATGCAACCACATATATATAATTATCCTAGTTTCTACATTCCCATTATCTTCATAAATACAGGATAAAGATCAGTCTAAACGATTTTCTGAGACCTCCTCAAGGATTACAGTGAGCCAACCATTCTTTAAAAAGTGTGGTGTGGTGTGTGTGTGTGTGTGTGTGTGTGTGCATGTGCGTGCGCCTGTAGTAAAGATCAAAAGCAAATGTTCTGGTCAGTTCTTTTCTACTCAAGGGTTTTACCAAGAATGTGTGCAGTTTTTTTTTTTTTTTTTTTGGGAAAACACCACAAATGACAGCTGTTCAAAAGCATGGAAATTAATTGGCAGCAGGAATTTCCTTGACTAATAGGGAAAAACTCAAAGCCACATGTTTGATGAGCTCGTTTTCCCATCCCTAGTCAAGCACAGTCCCTGTTAGTGATTAGTATTTGCAAACAGGAGCATAAGCAAGGCTCATCCGCCATCTTTCCTCTGTGGGACAGAGCTGCTCCCATCACTGTGTAGACAGATAGTAGGACTGATGGGTGTAGTTGTGATTAACACAGGGCAAAGGGTCAGCTTGCAAGTTTCCATTTTCTGTTGGAATCAGTTGGAGGCATGGGAAGAATTCATTTACTGTATTAAAAATAGGAACAAGTCGCTATACCCCTCCTCCACAGTAAGCCATCTGCTTTTAGCTGTTTTTCCAGCAGTGAGGATGGATTTATGTTCTCCCTGACACAGGGCTCTCAAGTTGTTGCCTTGTGACCATCGGTGAGAATGGATGAGGCAGCTGGTCAGGATTAGGCGAGCAGCTGTGGCCCTGGGACCAGGTTTTGTTAGTGTGCTCAGAATCTGATGCCATGACCTTGGACTCATTAGCAGTAAGCTCTCATCACCCAAACTAACAGCAACTGAGCAATCATGACCCCACAATACATCACTCTAGGGGGTGCCTTGTATTCCCAATCCCAACCATGATACCTACAGATTCACACGCATGGGACTGCGGCGGGGGGGGGGGGGAGTGTCTACTTAAAAACCATCCCCTGATGGTGGCAGTAAGATATCCAGGAGGGAACAAGGAAACCCCACCCTTTCATCCTAAGCAAATGAAACCGATTGAGTTTAAGAAAAGTATTCTCCTAGTTTCTGAAGCACATGTTCCATATGCCCTGCTGAGAAGCATACCTGGCCATCCCCAAACTTGGAAAGTTGGCAGGGACAATGAGTATGTCCAGTCGAGAAAAGGGGTGCGTTCCCAGGACAGAGTGTGCAGCTGAGAGGCAAGGAGGGATCAGCCACAACAGGGCCTCTTGACAGGTGCCCTCAAGGCATTCTGCGGCAAAGACTCGATGAGGAATGACGGCCTGGGTGGCAGCAGAAGCACTCTGGAAGCGGCAGGGGTATTCTACATGACTACAGGTGTCGGCATACCTGGGACAACACACAAGAACACATGTGCACAACTTTGAGAAGACAGGGGCTCAAATAACTGACAATTCTTAGAAAGGGAGCAGTGCAACAGCCATTTTATTTATCTACTTCTCACTGCTTGAAATCTCATGTAACCCAGGTAATTTTGAACTCAGGATATAGCTGAGGCTACCCTTCAACTCCTGATTCTTCTTCATCCAGCCTCTCAAGTGCTGGGATTACAGGTATGAGCCACTATGTACCTGGCTATAAGCAAATTAAAGATTCCATTTGGAATATCCTAGAGTAAATGACTTGGGATGAGGTAGGACAATGAACCAATGACAGTTACGGGTACAACGTTCACAAAAAACACAAACCATCCTATCAAAGAGTAATTTAGGCATCCTTTCCAGAACTTGTCAGAGGCAGGCAGTTCTGAGAGCATTTTCTCCACTATACTTTTTTGGGTTTTAAGATGGGGTCATATGCATCCCAGGCCGGCCTTAAGGCTGAGGATGCCTGAATTCAGGGTCATCCTACCTCTGTCTCCCGTGTGCTCGGATTACTTGGCATATGCCTGGTTTATGCAGTGCTGGGTATTGAACCGAGGGCTTCCTGCATGCTAGGCAGGACCCTACCAAAGTGAGCTACGTCTCCAGCCCCTTTTCAATGCATGTTCTGTATAAATTTAATGAAATCAACCCTCTGAGGAAGCAGAGCAGAGCCCAGCCGGCCCCATCTGACCAGTTACTCCCTGAAAGGCAAAGGCGTAGCTGAAAGAAAATTCCCAGGGCCTGACTCACAGGCCTCAAGAGAACTTATATGTCTAAGAGCTAACATCAAAGAGAATTCTACTTTTTTCATCTGCTAACATGTCCTCTATTCAGACACAATGGAAATACCCTGCAACTTTAAATTGCAGATTATAATTCTAGCTGTGGCTCCTGTGATTCACCATGAATACTGAAGAACCTCTAAGGCTTGCCTGCTTCAATTGGGCAGGTTGAAACAGTAATTCCTCTTTAGATTTATGAAGTATCTTCCACCCACCCAAAGGCTGTGATCAGGAGATCCAAATCTATGTAAACAAGCCTTACCATCATGCTTCAAGAAAAGACACTTAGAATAATCAGCTCCAGTGAGTCCTGGTTATGGTTGAGGGTGAATAAGAAAAATGGGAACCCATAACTCTGCTAGGATAAAGTGACTGAAAGAATATGAAACTGACATTGAACTCAAGCCAAAGTCCTGGACTGATAACATCACCCTACAGGGAAAGAACGTAAAGGTGTCTGTTTGTAAACATTCAACTCAGAGGGTTGTAGCATCCACTTAAAGACAGGAGATAGGCCACTTAACTAGTGAGCCTCTACTGGGCTTTTAAAATTTTATTTACCCAGGAAAACAATGTCCTACGGTAATTTAAACTCACATACTCTCTACTGAAAAGCTTTTAGAAGCTGGCAGTTGCCCTTGTGCCCATGGCACAAGCCCATAAGCCTGTAAGCCCAGCACCTGAAAGGTAAAGACAGAGGAATCAGGAGTTAAAGGTAAATTTGGCCTTCAGGAGACCCTGCCTCAAACCTTCCACCCAAAGACTTTCAGAAGCCAAGTGTGACAGCAGCATGTACCAATGTACCTAGAACTCCAGCACTCAGGAGCTCGGGCAAGAGTGCTGAGGATTTGACTCCAGACTGGACTACATCAATTCTGGGCCAGCTTGGGCTACACATCAAGACCCTGTCTCAAAGAATTGAAATAGGGAGTCTTCAGAGCATGTTCTCTAAAGCTGGAATTCTCTGGACACAGCTAGGGAGTAAGTTTAAGGTCTAAACATCATGATGTTGTAGTGCAGAGAGGCATGCTACCTAGAAGTCGCCTGTTCCCACAGAGGCAGATTATTTTTTACACCTGAGAAAACTAGAGGTTAGGGAACAGAGTGAAGATGGCAAAGGTACATCAAACAAGCTTGTTTGTTCAGGGAAAAGATGAATAAATTTCTTTCCAGGCATATATGAACACTCACCTAATTAATGAGGATGATTAGTGCTAGATGTACTGACTTAATACCATTTTCCATAAAATTCAGGACAGTCAAGCCATGGGCAAATTAAGTCAATGAGGCTCTCCACAGTGATAGAAAGGTATAAAGGTGCCACTTGTGAGTTCCTGTGTAAGGAATGGTATGCCTTGGCTTAAGTGGCTGTGCTTACATCAGCTGTGACCAAGGACTTTAGCATTTGGGGCCCTTTCTCCTCATCTCACCCACAGTCTCACCAACATGGCTGCCTGAATTGCAGAGGACAGTTGGGAAGGATAGGAGCGGACTCTGACAGGACAGGATGTTCTCAATCAGGTGTGCACACACTATTCCAGCACTGCACAGCAGGTGTCAATCACGCACCAAAATGCTTCTCAAGGTTTCTATTTGCAAAATATGACTCTACGGCCTTTCACTTCAAGGCCCTATTCATACAGCAGCTAAGGGGATGCAGGGCTTGTGTAATCAACAGTTAGCACAGGCCCAGTGACAACTGGGGATTTTTTTCTCTTCCTTTCATGGTGGCTTTCCTCAGCTTTTACAATTCTTAAGACAGACTTTCCCCACCCTACGTTTTCCTTTCTGCGGAATGAGTCATCTCAGTGTCTTTAACATGGTGCCAGTTCTTCAACGCCTTTAATCACTTTTGTTGTGTTCTACTGGAGATTATCCAAGCTTCCATTCCACACTTAAGCTGTATGACCCCAGATAAAGGCTTGAGAGGTTAAATATAACACAAGACACTTCTGTGGCTAGAACCAAATAAGATTAATGCATAATGGACTGTTTATCTAGATGTCTTTAGCCTATGTATTTACTAAAATGTTCATCCCAAGTGGACCGGAGGAGTTCTTTATCCCTGTAGTTTAGTTCTTGTGAATGGTGATAAAAAAAAATTCAGTAATTTATCATTTGGCTAAATTCTGGAGGCCAGATGGACACTCAGGCAAATGAAAACCATGATGTGTAAGTGCTGGGCGGACAGGAGATGGGTAGGAAGAAGGTCTGAGAGGGCAGGAATCACCAGATGTGAGCATGGCCAGAAACACCAACATGGCTGTGGTGCACAACAGAGCTGCTCGAGCCAGGGATACAGTGGATAAACAGAACCACTTTGATTACCAGAGAAGGTAACATGAGGCGTGATGACATGACAGGATTGAGAGACCTAAGCTTCAACATCTGAAGATTTCTGATGGACAAGCATGCAGGTAAATAAAAGAAAACTGTGCATGTCAGTCATGGAAGTCCATTCCACAACTTCAACCTTGCACAAAACAACACATGTTCTGGGAGTGGGACATGTAACCTCCCCTAGATTCCCTGGTTGGCTGGCCTTTTGGACCTACTTGATCAATGAGGATCTTCTGGGATCTGCTGTCTGGCCTATGTTAGCCAATGAAGCAGCTGACCTGTTTGGTAACTGGTGTGGAAGTGTAGGGAAGCCTGGTACCCACATTCTCTCTCAGTCCAGACCTTTGCCTTCATTCCCATCTGTGCTCTTCAACTGGTTCTGAACATGTAAGGGCAAAAGAAGAGTAAGACTTGTCTTCCCTAAGCCCGAAGAGGAACTTTCACAGCTTCCTTTTCCCCAGTTCCTCCATCTGACCTGGACATGCTCTCTTCTGTTCACAGGGGCAGAGACAAATGAAAAGGCATTCCACTTCTTCTGAGCTGGTGGGCCCAGCCCCACCTCAGCTCTTGACCTTCATCTCCTAGTGAGGTGAAACAGAGAATTCCTCACAAAGAATTCATGAATAAAGTCTTCATTGTACAAAAAGAAGAAAAGAAATGAAAAAGAAAGAGAAAGTGTGGTTTTGTCAAGGTGCTGTAAAGATGGCATCCTCAGGACCAAGGGCCTTCAATTTGTGTCTTCTTTCTTTTTCAAAAATTACATTTCTTTTGTGTGTGTTCATGCAGGGCTCATGCGTGCTCATGAACAAGAGGTTCATGCAGAGCTCAAAGGATAACTTTTGAGAGTTGGCTCCCTCCTTCCAATAGTTGACTCTGGGATTGAACTAAGGTCTTCAGGCTTGACAGCAAGAGCCTTTACTTTGAGCCATCTCCCAGTCCCTCAACTCCTGTTTTTCTGAGAATACTCTCCAGTTAGTATCAATAGTTGGGCTATGATGGTGACTCCAAGTAGGAAAATGACTCCAAGACGCCTTCTGAGGTGGCTCAGTTGTTAAATTCAGGATTTAAACATCTCTAGGAAAGATTTTAGGTCACCTCTATAGATATTAGACCTGGTATAAATGAATATAGACACTGTTCCTCAGCAGGAAGGAAAATAAACAAATTATGCCTGAACCTTTATTCTCATCTATAACTGAGAGTGACAGGGCCAACACATCTTACAGGTTAGCCTCAGATCTAAGTGACCTGAGCACACTGTAGAGAGTCGCTGGCTTCTGTGTGGGCTCAGGGTCAGCGAGGACACACCACAGTCACAAACCTCGCAGCACTTGCTTTACCACAAGGAGGTGCATTTCTTGATCACACCAAGTCACAGTTACTCTCTAGAGCACCTGTCTTCCTCACTCAGAAGTCTGGGCCATTTACAGTTCCAGAATGAAGCCTGTCCATGTGTTCCAGAGCAAGGGAACAGAGTACTAGAGAGTCTCACCTGTAGTTAAACATTCCCACAGGAATGCAGTGTGTGTCACTTCTATCTACAATCCCCCTCATCCCTTGAGAGGATTCCAGTAAAATCTAATAATCTTTCTGGAAGTGTATAAAGTAGGGCCATTAGGGAAGACATTCCAAACTGACATATTACTGAGAAAAAAAGTAGAAAGTAGCTCTATGTTGCCAAAAAAAAAAAAAAAAAAAAAAAAAAAAAAAAGAAAAAAAGTGTCTGTTTAAAAAAAAAAAAAAAAAAAAAAAAAGCAAAAGAAGGCAGTAAGTGTGTCTGTTAAAAAAGAAAGCATACAGCGTCATCTCCCAAGACACGGCCATAGCCACCGTGGTGAGAATACAAGCAACATAGCAAACAAAGACCAGCACAAAATGTCTTGGTTAGTTTCTTTTTCTGTTCTGTTTGAGACAAGGTATCATACAGGGCTGGCAGTAAACTTGCCATGTATCCAAAGATGACTTTAACTTCTTACCTATATGTCTGCCTCCTAAGTGCTAGGATGACAAGTATGGGCTGCCACGCCCAGTCCATGTGGTGGTGGGATGGGATCCAGGACTTCATGCCTGCTAAGCAAGGACTCTGCCAACAAAGCCACAGCCCTGTCACTCAGCTTCATGTCAAAGATGCAGAAGCATCTGTATCATTCTGGATTGTCTCTATGCCTATATTAATGTTTAAAAATGCAATGCAGATTTTCTCTGCACTAAAAAAGAAAAAAAAAAGGCAGAGAAAAAAGTTAACATGGCTTTGACTCAACCAGGAGTCATAACCAAACAACTATGTGAGTTTCCTTGTGGCCTGACTCCACTGATCACCCTTGAAGAGGCTGCTGCACAGCACACCACCAAGATCCATCGCTGCACCAAGGCACTCGGTGCCCTCCTCGGGGTCAACTAGAGGGATCTTTTACTGTGCTCTGGTTTTTATTGCACGCCTTCACCTCATTAAGACCAACATGTAAAAGGTAGGAGGAAAAATGTTCAACATGCAGCTTTTTAATTTAAGCAAACATATAGAAATGCTTCTCCTGACATCACACAAGATCTCACATCCACCTGTTTTCTTTTCCTTGCTCATGAACAACAAGCTCCTATTTCCACCCTACAACTCTCTCTTTCCCAGAGGCCTTTCCCTGCTTTGATGAGGTTCAAACTGGCCCAGGATCTCAGCAGGGATGACTCACACTCTCAGAGTGAAGTCAGAAAATCCCCAAATACAAACCTGAAGTCAGCCTCCGAAGGTGGGAGCGGGAGGGGGCGATCAGTCACCAGATCATCTGCTGGGGATGTCTTGGGCTTCATTTCTGTCCAGCACCCCACTGCAATTGTGAAGGTCGAGGCCGGCATTGGCATGGTCACATAGTAATACCAGCTCATGTACCCTATGAAAAGAGATCAATTGTCACCAAGTGCTGTGAGGCTCTGGATCTTACTTGAGTCCACTTCTTTCAAGGCACTTGCACAGCCTGTGGGACAAAGTGGCCATAGCTGCTCCTTTAGGGAGGTCATGGCACCCAAAAGAACATGACCTCAGGCCTCAAGGAAAGTGCAAGGGAGACACTAGTCTGAAGGCAGCCAAGAAGGGCTAGGTATCTCCCAGAGATCAGTTTGAAGCCATCAGCAAGGCTAACTGTAAAGGGTAGTGCTGAGGTGGCCACTCAGCCATAAACACAGAAGGGCTTTGACCTTAGGCTGCCACAGATACAAGAACACATCCTCTTCTCCTCCATGCCTGGCATGACAAAGCAAACACAGTTGATATTTGATGAACAAATAAATAAATGAGGAATGATCACTTCTATGCTGTAATCCAACTATTTTGTCTAAACTCAATTAAAGCCACTCTAAGATGGATACAGTAGGAAAACATGAAATTATGGAAGGGAAGTGCCCAGGTTTTAGTCCTGACTTTACAACCAATTAGCTGTGGAAATATGGGTCTTACCCTCATCATTCTATTGAGTCGATCAACCTGTCCTCCCTGAGCATATGCAAAGCAGGAGTAGAGAATTCCTGGTACCAAGGGCTCCCACAGTAGCTCAGGATGTGTTCTCTGCTTGGTCTGGACATCAGAGAATTTCCTCAAATCAGAGGCTTTTCTCAAATAAATGATGATACCTTATAATCTTGGGTCTCTCTTACTTCAAATCAAAGATGAGGAAATAAACCTCCTGTTTCTGCAATCTGAACACAGCATCTGATCGAGCATGGCGTTCTTATCAAAGCATCTGCCATGAACTCATAGTGTACACAGTTAGGCATGGTACTGAGTGATTCTTGGCTACATGGAAAGCTTAGCAAGACTGAAAACAGCCTGGGATACATGATGAGACTTCTGCATCTCAGGTTGTGTGTGTGTGCGCGTGCATCAACAGAGGTTAGAAGAGGGAGTCAAATCCAATGGAACTGGAGTTACAGATGGTTGAGAGCTACCACGTAGGTACTGGGAATCAAACTCTGGTCTTCTGCAAGAGCAACAAGTGCTCTTAACCACTGAACCACCTCTCCAGTCCCTTATATGATTGTTTTTGAACAGGTTTTACTTAAAAAGAAAAAAAAGGTTTCCCAAGTCTACAGGGGCTAGGATTAGTCATGATGTACAGTATTTTTTTTTTTTTTTTTTTGAGAATTCACTATGGATAACTTGGGCCTTGCTTTAAAAAATAATGTAAACCCTAGGGGTTTAGAGTCTAGGGATATAGGTGAGTTCTTAGAATCCTTGCCTCATATGCATACTCTGTAATCTCCGCAATCAGCTAACAGAGGCAGGGAGATCAGAAATCCAAGGTTATCCTTGGCCACATACTGAGCTCAGACTAGCCTGGGGAATCAGCAAAGGAGCAGCCATACACAGGCCTCAAGAGCAGAGACCTGTGATCAACTATGCTGAAGCTGACTGTGTAGGAACTCTGGACTGCAAGTCTGTTTCTTAAACTCCTCCTCCAAGCCTGGACAAACCAAGAACCTTCAATGTACTTGCAGAAATCCTAGGGTTCAGGACTGAGAAAACCAACTAAGTGTAAGACACATCTAGAGGGCAGTGAGCACAGTCAAGATGTTCACACCAGCAGACACAACAACTCAGAATTAAGAGGATCTTCTGCAGTCCTACGAAAACCATCTCACAAAGCACATAGCTGGTAAAGAAAAGTCTGATGGGAGAAAGAAACACTCAACAAAGGGATGAGATGAGATACTGGGGTAAAAAAAAATCTTCCACAGGCTGAGCAAAATGTCAAATCAAACCCAGCCAAGTCAAGAAAAAACAACAGAAATAAGGAGACGGAAAGTGTGATTGGGAAGACCTAGCACCCACATAATAGAATTCCCCCAAAACACGCAGAGAACGCAGGACAGGTCTGTCAGCTTAGAAAGCAGGGCACCGCACCCAAAGGAAACACAGGACTCTATACAGAATGGACACAAAACATCTGAGACATGGAATAAGCCACTCACATCAAGAGAGCTATGGAACTCAAGTGGGAGAGTTCCCATAAAGACAAGATTCAACGTTTTCAGATATGAGCTTAAAAATATACACAGAGCTTAAAAACATCCATCTCCTACACACCCACATTCTTTGGAAGCAACTAGACTACAGAAGTGTGCTTCAAAAAGGGGCCAGAGAGAAACAAGGCTGCCTGAAGAACCATAGAAGCCAGTAAGGACCCAGAGAGAGAGAGAGAGAGAGAGAGAGAGAGAGAGAGAGAGAGAGAGAGCGCTAGGGTTCTCTTCAGGAGAGCGAAGAGTCTAGGGTTAATAAATGCACAGAAATTAAAAAAATAAAGAAAGAAAGAAACTAGAGTGGGGAGACACCAAAGTACCATTATTAATTCCAAGTAGAATTAACACAGAAATGATACTGCCAGAGCTTTTCAGTTTTGTTTCTAATTTTGTTTTTGTTTTTTGTTTTTGAAGACAGGGCTTCTCTGGGTAACAGAGTCCTGGCTGTCCTGGACTCGCTTTGTAGATCAGACTGGCCTCAAACTCATAGAGATCTGCCTGCCTCTGCCTCCCAAGTGTTGCAGTTAAAGTCATGCGCCACCATGTCAGGCTTGCCATAGCTTTTTTACAAGGCTCTTCACACACACAAATTTGAGGTGTCAATGCAGCTCGTATAATGTGACCTACAAAGAGAAGACATATCGCTGGGAAGGCCCAGTTCTGAATATACCAAGCACCTTATCAAGGGATATGGAGGGAAACATCAAGTAGCCAGGTGAGAGGTAGAAGTAACTATTTCATTTTCACTTTATTTATTTTTGCCCATAGGTAAGTGCTCGAACACTGTGGTATATTCTCAGCCTTCTTTTTGCTTTTTATTTTGAGGTAGAACCTTACTGTGCCCAGGCTGACCTTGAATTAGAGCTCGTTCTGCATTGGGCTCCAGAGTAGCCAGGGTTTATAGGTATGTGCCTCAAGGTCAACCTGAAAGTGGTTATTTCTGATGCAGGAGTAATAATGGGAAGGCAAAACAACACGACTGCTCTTGAGGAAAAGAACATAATAAAAGCAACAATTATTTGTTCCTTAAATATTGTATTTTAATGAAAATAATTAAAATTAAATTATTAAAAGATAGTCGGGCTTTTTTGTTTTTTTGTTTTTCTTCTTTTGACTGACCTCAAACCCACAGCAACTCTTGTCTTAACTATCCCAGGTGCTTGGATTACAAAGGAGAGTTATCAACACACTCAGAAAAAAATTTTTTTTCAGAGACTATTAAAATGATAAAATGCAACTTCAACTGGGAAGGAACAGTTTAGAAATAAGGAGTAGGCAGCACCCTAAGAACAGCCCATTAAAAATGACACGCTGTGGGCTGGAGAGATGGCTCAGAGGTTAAGAGCACTGGCTGTTCTTCCAAAGGTCCCGAGTTCAATCCCCAGCAACCACATGATGGCTCACAACCATCTACATTGAGATCTGGTGCCCTCTTCTGGAGTGAATGTGTACATGCCAGCAGAACACTGTATACACAATAAATAAATAATCTTTAAAAAAAAAAAAATGACACGCTGTGCCCACCAGGTCTCTCTGCCAAGGCTAGGCATTGAACTCTGACTTATTCTCTTGCTATCTATCTGGTTTTAGAGATGTTTGGGAGTTCAGGTACTGAAATTATTTCTAAAGTCACCGAGAACTAGAGGGCCAATCCCATGACACCTCACCTAGCACTCCAGGTGAGGCAGTGAAGGCACTATGGGGCACCCAGGCACAGCAAGTGAAAGGACTGGAGGTACCCAGGAAAAGTTAGCTGCTGAAATAACGGGATCTGAAGCGAGATTGAAAGCCACAAGAAACCTGAGCTGAGGTCCAACAGTGACATCTGGAGCCACCACTGGTCCCTCAAGGTACTCTCTAAAGTTAAAATAACAGAAAGAATTTTTTGTTTTGGTTTTCTTTTTTTTTTTTTTTGGTTGGTTTTTAATGTACTGAAAATCACATGATTTTTCTATTTCCTTGTTTTGGGGAATGTTAAGAGCAGAGGGAGCATTGTGCTGCAGGAAAACAAGCACCATGAGGGTGTCAGAATCTGAGTGTCTGTCTGTGTTTGCAGTTTTACCTGAAGTGCTGCAGATGGCCTCCTGCTGCATAGCCACGAGGCTCTGTATTTTCTCTTTCATAGCACTCACTTGGAAGAGACTATTTCATACCCCAGGCTTTTAAAACGGAAACATTTGCTCAGCCCCAAGGCATCGAAGGGCACACAAGCCAACTGGCCCTTAAGCAATCTAGCTCCAAGGCCCTGGATGGCTAAGAGCTTCTAAGGAGCAGCTGTTCAAACACATCTGTCTGATCCTGGGCAGTGTTAGAGCCAGCCATGGACAATGGGGGACTTCCTGTGTCCTGGGAAGGGCTTTCAGTTAGGACTATGAGGACATTTCCAGAATTCTCACCAAGAAGAAAACCTTTTTTGTGTTGCTCTTGGGTTAGTACACTGTGACTCTTACAGAGTCTATGCACAGCAGGACACGCTGCATGGACAGCAGGGTGGACACTCCAGAGAGTCTGCCATTGTAGTGAGCCTGCCTTGCAGACAATAATGATGAAGGCTTATTTCTTTCCAGTACACCATGAGTCAATGCTGGCTCTGCACACTGTGTGCCCAGTCCCTGCTCCATACCTGCTAGCCAGAACACGTCAGTATCTCATGTGCACCAGAGGAACAATCATAGTGCCCACTTCACAGAATCACGTTAGGAATAAGTGGGATAATGCAGATAGAAGTCATAAGCATAGTGCTGGCCACAGTATTTGTCCCTGTCATTGTCACAGGGCTGTCATCATCTGCAACCTCTCTACTCTATGGCTGCCTCTCCTGGCCATTCGGGATGACTTTCTGGAGGCAGAAGCAAGGATGTTTGAAGGTATGGCTGCCACATGACCTGATGAAGCCTACATTTGGGGTTTACAGTTGAATGGCATTAAAGCTCAGTGCAAACAAAGTGATCCATTTAAAGGAGAATGACAGTCCAAAGGGGGCATCCTGCATGACTTCATATAGAACAGGCCATTTGGAGACGATTTAAACCGTGTTTACTTTCAGTGAGCTGTCCTCCATGAAACAGACAATGAATGCCTTCATTTTCCTTTTGATTCAACTCGTTTGCACCCAACCCCCTCACAGAACATGCTGCAAAACAAAGAGAACACACTGTACTTACATTAGCTCAAAATTTTTCCTCTGTGAAGCCAGAAGCCCATCACACCCCTGGATGACTTCATAGCCAGCCTGGACTCAGGAAACGGCAGCAGAGATGGGAGCTATGGCGATGGCCAGAGCAATGGTGCTCCCTCTTGCTGGCTTGAACAGCCAAGCTCATCTTTTCTTTTACACAGATGCTATAACTCTGGGCTCACAACCTCCGTCAAATGGAGATCACAGCTCTTTACACTGTACACTCCTAAAGCATTTTCTCAAATTAGAACATATTTGGAGGAGTATTTCAATAATCTTACAAGGCTGTGCCGTGAGACATCTGCCTTACAAGCACGGTAGCAGCTAAAGTAAACATTTTCATCTTCAAAACAAAATTTCATCTAACGAAATTTTCATTAGAGATAACTGGATTTTTCAGGAATAACAGGACTTGAAAGAGATTGATTTCAAGTCAAAAGAGACAATTTAAAAAGTTAGTTTTGACTCTGGATGCAACTCAGCTATGAGCATTCACATAACATGCACAGAGCTCTGGGTTTTATGCCCAGCACACTAAATACATCACAAGAACTGACTTCTGAATGTAAGTACACCATAACCTAGAAAGTGCTAATACCATTACCTGAGTCATTGTTACATTCACTGCTCTGAAAACTATCTTCACAAGGAAACAGTATGGTACCAGCAAAGAAAGACAAAGGATGACAAAGCAGTCAGCTTCAGCTTCTTGGGTAAGAACAGGGGAAGGAGAGGATGTGAGTGTGACTTTGTATCTTACATTAGTGAAAACTTTACTATTTGAGACAAGTGTTTTTATAAAATGGAAAAGAATAAGAAAAATCAAGATCCTGCAGTCACTTTTTGGCCATACCAGTTATCAGTAGTAAACTAATAAGCGACATGGTGGTCATGTCCTACACACTAGCACACCACGGAAACGACAAAGGTGGCCCACCCACCAGCTACTTCTGTACAGCAGGGCGCTTGGCTTTACCTTCACAGAGCTAAGCAGCGCACAGAATGCCTGGCATCCAAAGAGTTGGTGGCTGAAGGTTGTTGTTAATTTGGCAGAGAACTTGCCTAGCATGTACGAGGTCCCCAGTTAAGTCCCCAATACCACTTAATTGGGCGTGGCAGTACACATTTGCAATGCCAGTACCTAGGAGGGGATGACAGGACACAAATTCAAGACCACGATTGGCTTGAGGTGATCTTGATCTACATGAGATCTTGTCTCAATTAAAAACAACAAGAACCAAAAAAAAAAAAAATACAATCAATAAACAAAAAGCCAGTTCAAGGCTAGTCAGATACATGCGATTTAAAAAAAAAAATTTTTTTGTTGTTGTTGCTATTTTCTCTGAAATTTTAAAAAGGCACTCAAAGTCTTCCTGTTGGAAGCACTCACATAACTTTGGAAGGTTTCTGCTGCAGGACAGACAAACAGAATGAAGCCCTCAGTGATGCCCAGTTGCTATGTGCCTCTGTTCAACATATCACATTTCCCTCTCCAAACCTAATGTATTGCCTACCTGGAGACTATTTCTCTCACCACAATTCCTTCATCAGAGCTTCCTGCATGGCAGGAATGCTTGGGAAACACCTCAACAAATGCAAGCTGCATAGGAATACATGTATTTATGAGCATATGATAGCTACATTCTATAAATTATATACACATTGAAAGGAACACAGTCTCCTCATTTTCATTGTTCTTCCCTCATGGTATCCTTCCCCATCCTCAGGTGCTTTGGCAAACACCAGCATTCTTTCTGCCACTACTCTTGCAACATTGCATTTATATGACCTACTTAGGAGCTGTTGGCATGCCTGGGACAGTCACTGTTCAAGGGATGTAACTGGCATCAAGTGGGCCAGTGCTCAGCAGCCTTCCCTAGCCAGGCTAGACAACAGCCTTTGCCACCCTACAAGGCCTCAGGTCTCCTTCTCTACAGCAAGGTACACATAGCCCTGGACACAGATCAGGACACACTAACCTTCAAAAGTAGAAGAGCGCCACCTGCTGAAGTGAGAGGTGCTGTGTAGACTGAGCATCCCGCAACCCACCATTGCATGGCTTCCCTGAAGGAACACTGGCACCAGACTTATTAGTGTACAGATTCCCTGCATGTGCATGACTATAACACAGATGACTCGTTCCCCTGAAACACGAAGGACATCAGTGGACTGACCACCATCTTTCCAGATGGCTGGTCAGAAGGCAAACATTAATGCCTTACATCTAAACACTTACAAATGTATAACCAAAGACAAAATTTTATACCAGTGAGAATGGGTGAATAAAGCATATGCTGCCAGAAGCACTGTGGTCCAAAAAAATAATATTAACTTCTACGTACACTCCGTATACTAAGCACAGTGCTAGGAGGCCAGCAAGCTAGTGAACAAGAAAGCACAAAATGAAAGCATGGAAAAGTACACGCCATCATCTGAGTCCACCTGAGTGACAGAAGAGTCACACACAGCCTGTCCTGAGGGCAGCTCTCTACTGGAAGTGATGAATGTGTTCACTGATGCTCACTATGCACTATGTTCAAAGCATGCCCACTCCACCCCTTCATAGCGTGTGCACGCACTCGCCCACCGTTGAGTTTCCAGTTCCAAAACCAAGAAACTTTCTCTACTGTGCATTTCTTTTTTGTGGGGGAAGTACTTAATCATAGCCACCCCCTATGGCCCTCAAGTCTCTACCTTCTCACACGTAATCCCTACTTGTACACTATGGAGCATTCTCAGCACTGGTGCTTATTTTGAGCTATCAAAATGGGAAAAAAGTTGGCTTTTAGTCTGGGAGAGTCTGGCTCCTTAATCATTTTTCCTGGAATTTCCCAGTCATGAGGAAGAGAATGTGAGAGAACTGGTCTATTAGTTCAGACAGAGGATAGCATTTTGCCCAAAATGAAGTAAAGTGTACACTCTTTACTTTTGAAAAGAAATGAGGGAGAGGGATCCTAGAAAAAGGATTTCTTTAAGGAAGCAGGAATATACCAAATTAGATTATAAAAATAAAGCCCGGGGCTGGAGAGATGACTCAGATGGTAAGAGCACACACTGCTCTTGGAGGTACCATGTTTGGTTCCCAGCACCCACACACAGGGGCTCAAACCACACACAACTCCAGATCCAGTGGATCTGATGCCCTCTTCTGGTGTCTGCTAGCACTACACTCAAGTAAACAAAACTTTAAAATGTCTTAAAAACAAACAAAAATTACTATAGAAAAATGATAGCATATTGATTTTTTTCTTCTTTTCTTAACATTTAGTGAGAGAAATCAGCAACAAGGAAAGCATGGAATCACTTCTGTCATCACCTACAGTGGTTTTAAATGTTTCTGCCAGGACTGTGCTACTTCAATCTGATTTCACAGCCCATATTCAAACAGATACATTTCTGAGCCCTTGTCCCAAGCATGGCAAGTAGGGACAGAGGCTGGCAAAGCACATGGGGTATGCTAATTCCTGCCAAAATGGCTTTGAGCTGAGGAATCTGAATAGGTAAATGAGTCAAACAAGTTAATGTATTTATTGCCTTAACTTAGCCTTGGGGGGGGGAGTACTATCTACTTAGCTAGTAAAATTCTCATGATGGTCAGTGCCCAGAAGCCTGTTACCACTAGCCTTCTTAAAAATCATTAGGAGAAATGATTTCCTCATGGAACACGGACTCAGAGGGCTTGAGGTTTGTTTCTTGACCAAGGCCTGCTGCCATTTCTGTGACTGTTTTCCAGGTGCTTTATGTCTCTCAGTAAGTCAGCGGGTGCCTGGTAAGTTTGCTGGGGCTAATGGAGGGTCACTGTGATAAAACAAGCCTGGCTGGGTAGGCTTGTGTTGCTCCGGCTGCTAGGGACTGTACAAAGCAGGACCCAGGAAGGAGGCCTCGCAGAGGGAACACTGCCATGTCCCAACACATACTCCTCCATCTGAAGCCTCCAGACACAGCTGGGAATGCCATGCACACCCCTAACAAGCACTCTGAGTCCCATCCATGGGCCTCAGCAGTACTGTTCAGCTTGCCCTCTGATGACCTTCAGCTATGGGGAGAGTACTTTCTCTTTTTCTACCCCAGCTGGTCCTCAGGTTGGGCTGAGAAATGTTTTGTGATTCCACCTGGGGTGTAAGTGGTATGAACATCAAACCCCAGTGAACTCTTTTTGAAAACTCTGCCCTCACCTGGAAGTCTAAAGAACAGAAACAACCCACAAATATTCCTGTAAGTATGAAAATTTTCTGTGAAAACGTTAAGTTCAATATTTCTCTGGATATCTGGGGGGAGGGCAGGGTCTCACTGTGTAGTCCACACTGACCTCGGGGAGGGCAGGGTCTCACTGTGTAGTCCACACTGACCTCGGGGAGGGCAGGGTCTCACTGTGTAGTCCACACTGACCTCAAACCTTTGCTCCTTCCACCTCAGTCCCCCAATTACTCTAGATTTTTAATGAGAATCTTTAAATAGGCAGACCGAAAACAAAACAAACAAACAAACAAAAAAAAACAAATAGGGACAGAAATCAGAAAGTGTTCTCTGTAAAGAAATGGAGAACAAAGTTTATGACCCCATGACCTTCCGGGCAAATGCTCACCTGTGCTGGGAAGAAGCCTCAGGTGACAGCCATAAATCACTGAAACTTACTTACAAAAACAGGGAGTGAGCAGGGCTAGTCAGCAGGCTGCAATGTGATGGCATTTTAAAGCACCCAGACCTAAGTGAGTGTTAGGTGTCGGGGAGCACGTATTGAGAGAAGTGCACTCAAACTGGGCTATAGCAGGTTTTCTGGAGGGTAGATAATAGCCAGCATTCCTCAGGAACTCAGGGTTAGTTAGTTAGTACAATGGCCTTCCACCTTCCACAGGAGTCCTCCCTGCAGCTACTCACCCTCTTATGATCAGCAGGACTTGTCCCCCATCCCCCCACTTCCTCCGCACTGTCTGGCCACGCTCTGACTCCTGCTGTCTTCACTGTTCCCTCCTGGCTCTCCAGCCCTGGCCATGTCCACTCTGCTTTCTTTTCTCTCAGCTCTGGACTCTTCCAGATGCCTCTGGATATTTTGTTTCTCTTATCCACAATAAAAGCCTTCCTCCTAATGGAGTAGTCATGTGGCAGTTTCTTTATGGTGCACCCTCAGTGAGTCTGTCAAGTATTCTCAATACTCAGCTCCACAGGAGTGTACATGACCACACAGGGACAGGTGGGACTTTTAGCTACTGAGAAAAATTTTATAAAAGACAATGATTTTTGCTGGGGAAATGCCAAACAGAAGCTGGGGAGAGGGCCAATGGGAACTTTCCCACAAGCATGAGGACTCAGGTCAGATCACCCAGGTAAAGAGCCAAACACATCACTAGGGGCCTGGGATCCCAGTGCAGGAGCAGGGGGGAGGGGAGGGAGACAGGAGGATCCCTGGGACTTGCTTGCCAGCTGCCAGCCAGTCTTGCCTGATTGGTGAGCTCTAGGTTCATTGAGTCCCCATTTAAAACAAATACAGGGCAGGAGAACTAGAGAGCTAGAGAAATAGCGGGTTAGGAATGATGTGAAGAGAAGGTGTGCACTTAAGTGGAGTGGGAGGAGGGCCAATACAGAAGGGAAAGGGAAAGTAAGAGGATGTCTGAAAATACCATAAAGAACCATTTGTTTACCTAAATTACACACACTACATTAAAGTCTGTATGGGTGTATACTTATATAGTTTAAATGAACCTATCCCACTTGGTCAGACGACACTCCCCTCAAGAGCTGCAGACTATATAATAAGATACCAGGCACGAGAAACCCCATCTAAGTTGTTGGGCAGGCTTGTCCAAGAGACTCCCAAAACATCATAGGCTCCTGATGTTGCCCTTGCTCGCCTCCCAGAAATGGAAGGCGGGCCCCTGTTGCTGAAGACACCTTGTGCTTTGGACACAGGGCCCAGAGGACATGTTTTCATTGTACCAGAGGCATCACACAAGCTTCCAGAGGCAGGAAGCAAACAATAAATATTCCTACCCATTTGTGACGTCTACGAACTGCAACAATGACCAGCATGGTGCCATAACCTAAATGTGCAACACTAGCACACATACCTTGGCAGTGACCAGCAGACCTTACTAAGACTTAGAGTGTTCTAAAGGAAGGAGGTCACGTCGAGTGCTGGGGACCGAGCCGGCTACAACAGGCTGGCAAAGTCCCACATCGCAGAGGACAAGCCACTGCCACCCACAGGTGAGTGCGGCCACTTCTCACGAAAAGAAGCTTCTCTTGGCAACAGACAGAAGACCGGTACAGAAAACCACAACTGCTCAAAATGCACAGAGCAAGTGATTGTGGGGTACCAGCACCAGTGGATGGCTGCCGGGGACTCAAGAGGACATCACAGAAGACTGCATGAGCCAAAAGACTAAGAAACCTGCTGTGAATATGTCTCCAAGAAACGACCAGAAGCTTTTGTCATGACTCCTCAACAACACAGCTTCCTAAGCAAGACCTGGAGAAGCATGACACCCATAGACATGCTAACACTGGGAGAAGAAACCTCTCAGCCTCTCCCTCTCCCACAGACAAAGGAGTACAGGAGACTAAAGACTGCTGAGAGAGGAGATGTAATCTTTCCTAGGGATTAGACCCCTAATTGGTTATCCAACTCCAAGTGGTCATCCCTGAAGTCATATACATAAAGACACCACTACACACACTGAGCAGACTGCATACATGCATGCATGTAATAATAACGACTGAAGAAAAAGAAGCCATGACTTCAGGAGGGAGTAAAGAGGGTAACATGGGACAGGTTAGAAAAATGAAAGGGAAGGGGGAAGGTTCAATATATTTTAATTAAAAAAAAAATTTTTTTTTAATGTGAAGAACAGAGGGCGAAACCCAATACCTACCTCGGGTCTACACACACAAACATATTCACTAACTCATACACCACACACAAACATATT
>CAJQZJ010032727.1:2008197-2018245 GCA_907164525.1 Lophiomys imhausi
TAAGTCATACACCACACAAACATATTCACTAACTCATACACCACACAAACATACATTCACAAACTCATACCACTTATACATTACACACACACAAAGAAAATAAAAGGCAAGTAACATAAGTATGTCCGAGAAGCAAAGGTTTTCAGCAGATTGAAGGAAAGTAGAGAGGAGTATTGAATAGTTCAGGGTAGGACAGGTGTTTAATCACACACACACACACACACACACACAGATACTCACACAGACAGACAGACGCACACAGACACAGACACTCACACAGACACACACACAAACTCTCTCTATACACACCTATCTGGATCCGTCAGCATCATTCTCCTATTGTGAGGGCAATTTCATTTTAGCAAATCTTAATCCTTGCATCAAATTTAAGCTGTCATTCTAAAATGCCTTAGTCAATTTTGGTAATTGAGGGGTTCTTTCTCTATCTCTCCAAGAACCAAAAATAGGGCTGGAGATATGGCTCAGCTGTTAGGAGCACTGGGATGTTCTTGCAGAGTACCTGGGTTTCATTCCCAGCAACCACATGGCAGATCACAATCACCTCTAACTCCAGTTCCAGAGGACGTAACACCCTACTCTGGCCTCTGCAGGTACCAGGTATTTACATGGTGCACATACATACATATGTTACACACATAAAATAAAAAACTCTTTTAGAGAAAAAGAAAAATAATGTTCATACTAGGCACGTGGTGCCATGCCTATGTGTCAGGGCCAAAGCATGAGTGACAAAGTGTGCGGGAGGAAGAGGAAGAGTCTGCAAGAGACACAAGCTTCTTGGGAGGTTTAGTTAGGGGGAAGCTGCTGTGAAGACGCCCAGCTATCAGTGTCTGCTGGAGATGAGAGGATTTTCTAAATCAATCGTGAATGTGTCAGGGAGCCACACAGAGAGGTGAGGGGAAGATCCCAAACTTCTCAAGCACAACTTGATAGCAAGGCATTAGAGCTGAGGCTGTTAGTTAACTTCCAGCTGCTGAGATAAGAGAGGGTTTCAGCCACACGCGGGTGGATGGTGAATGAAGCAAAGGGACCTCAATATGTAGACATCTTGCCTGATGGCGCACGCCAAAGAAAAAAGCCGTGGACATTGAGAAAAATATATTCCAGCATCAAAGTACTTGAAGACATCACTCTAAACACTCAAGACAGGGAACAAACCTTGGAGATAATTATTACAGAAACCAAAGTCAAATTAAGAAACTGGCCTTATCTGGGCATGGTGGCGCAGGCCTTTAATCCCAGCACTTGGGAGCCAGAGGCAGGTGGATCTCTGTGAGTTTGAGGCCAGCTTGGTTTCCAAAGTGAGTCCAGGACAGTCAGGGCTGTTACAAAGAGAAACCTTGTCTTGAAAAACCACAAAAAAAAAGAAAGAAAAGAAAGAAATTGGCCTTGTTACTATGACACAAGGAAATATAACTTCTATGTACTAGCAGTACCTACACACAGACATCATGATGACATGTTAGTGTAACAAACTGGGATCAAAAAACAACAGGTTTAAAAAAAATAAAAGATGGAACTATCACATTATTTTGATCTCAAATGGAATTAGTAAAGAACAAAAGTGTCACTCGTGAAAACTCAGTGGTGCAGAGTCGAAGCAGGCGAAAGGCGAGGCTGTGCACAGTGCTCATCTAGGGTCTACACAGCCAAAGGCGAGGCTGTGCAGAGCGCTCATCTAGGGTCTACACAGCCAAAGGCGAGGCTGTGCAGAGCGCTCATCTAGGGTCTACACAGCCAAAGGCGAGGCTGTGCAGAGCACTCATCTAGGGTCTACACAGCCCCAGATCGCACCCAACACTTTAAAGAAAGGGTTGACGATTAAGGAAGAGGCCAGCCCAAAGACTTGGAAACAGACACTTCCTGTACTCTATATGTCCAGAGCATTAGACAAAGAGCTCTCTCGTAAGGTCTGCAGCCAAAAGACACACATTAAAAACTTCCAATGACCTGTGCAGGTGCTCTTCAAATTAAAGCCTAAGAATGTGCATTGAGTACATGAAAATGCTCCACACCATTAGCTACCGAGGAAATCCGAACTGAAACCATGAGACAGCACTTCACACTGACTTTGAGAGGGCGAACTTCAAAGATCGATGGCCCTGAATACTTGGAAGGACAAACGACAACCAGAGCTCTCACAGGCTGCTTGCAGAACTCAAAACCACAAGAGCATTTAGACAGCACCTGACAGATAATGAACCCCAAGTTAAGTTTAGAAGCCAAAACAGATGCTTATCACACGATATAGCAATTCAGCTCTCAGGGACTCACCCAAGAAATGTCAGCCATGTCTTTAAAAAAATCACAAATGTGAACATTATAGCTTAATTCCTGAACCGACCCCGACAATCTAAGGGTCTACACAGCAGGTAAGTGGATGAAATGCGGCTCATTTATAAGAGCCCTATCCATGGGTTGAAGGCTAAGTAATGCTGCGTTAAAGCCAGGACCACTGGCAGATGCAGCAGGAAAGACTGGGAGGAACAAGGGTGCACGCATATCAGGGCCTCTCTAGGTGAGGGGAGTGTCCTGCACCACCACAGGGCACTGTCTGACCATGTGGTTATGGAGTGGTCAGAACTCACTGAACAACGCATTTAAAAGCACATACTCGGTACAAGTGATTCACCCCGCAGAATGACGGGATACAAAGGCACCACGTCTACATCTAAAGTTTGAGTCACATAAGATTTCTAAACCCCAAGAGTATGTAGGCAGCAGTGTCAGACTTTTTTTAAAACATTTCTGAGGTGTATGATTCCTCCTCAAAAGTGCCACATTAGCACTTATCTCAGAAACAAAAGCAGTGAGAAGGAAAGGTCCATAGGACAGGGACAGCACGCGGCAGGCAGAGGGACAGCACGTGGCAGACACAGGACAGCACGGGGCAGGGAGAGGGGACAGCACGTGGCAGACAGAGGCGACAGCACGTGGCAGGCAGAAGCAAAAGGTTCACAGACACTCTTAAGTCAGTCAGCATCCTCATCTGGCGATTACTTGAAGAAAAGTTAATATTGAGCCATGAATTGTTCATAAGTAAATATTTTACAGTCATGTATTTGAGAGGACACTTAGAAAATGAACTATAAAACCACTTTTGGAGAAGAAAAATAAAAAAAAATTAACTGAAAAACAATTTAAACATAAGAGATCAAGAATGAAAAGTTAGTTTAACATGTATTCAAAGGACTATTTAAAACTGGGTGAAATATGAAATCTAACAGCAGTTCCTAAAGATATGATGCATAGCAAAAATACAGAAGAAAATGAATTTTAATCCCAAATTGTATTAAATTTCCCACTCCTCTAAAAGGAGATCAGCATACACATGTACAATTCCCTCAGCAAAAGAGAAAAGTCAAGTAAGTGAAGCTGAAGGCCTTGGCACCTCTGAGGAAGGTTATCAGGAAGCTGAGAGAGGGAGACAGAAGGAGACTGACTGAGCGAGGCTGGGCCAGAACTCAGCTGGTAGAGAGCTTTGCCTACCACTCCACCTAGCACGTTTGAGGGTAGCAGGGAATACTCGCGTCCCTGTGTCAAAATGTGTAGCACAGGCATTGAAACCAACGATTGAGAAATGGATCTCACGAAGGTAAAACGTTTCTGTATAGCAAAGGGCACCATCAAGCCAGTGAAGGCAGCCTACATGATGGGGGGAGAAGATCTTTATGAGGTATATATCTAACAAAGGGTTAACATCCACCATGTACACAGAATTCAACAACAAAAAACAAACAAAACCTAAACACCAATTGGTTTGCATGCAATTTAAAACTGGGACATGGAATTAAACAGAGTTTTCAGAAGAAGAAATACAAATGGCTAAGAAATATTTTAAAATACTTTAAACATCCTTGGCCATCAGAGAAATAAGAATTTAAGCTACTTTGAGATTTCATCTTATGCAACTTCCAATAGCTAAGATAAAAAAAATGGCAACAAATACTGGCTTGCAGTGGGAAAGAGGAGCATTACTCACTGTTGGTGAGAGAGCAAACTGCTGCAGTCACTGTGAATTAAGTGCAGAGGTCCCCAGAAGCTGGAAATGGGACCACTGTGTCCAGCTGTGTGACCCTGAGACTGTTCCCAGCACACTGTATATCCTACTGTTGAATTACCTGTCACCCAGTCATAATAGCCACAAAATGGAGACAGCATAGATATCATCAACTGAAAAAGGCATAACAAAGATGTGGTACACTTACACAACAGACTGTTACTCACTAGCAAAGAAAAATGAAATTAGGAAATCTGCAGGCAAATGGGTAAAGCTATAAATAATCATTGTGAGTGAGGTGACAACAGATCCAGAACAAACAGTTTCAGGTTCTTTTCTTGTGTGGATCCTAGCTGCGAACATTTACATATGTGCTTGAATTTGAGCACCCAGAGAAGTCAGGGAACCAGTAAACATCCGTGGGGGGCGTCAAAAGAAAGAGGGTAGAACACAGGTAGTATGAAAGGGGAAAGGGAATGCTGGAACAAAAGGAGTAAAAGAGGTGCCTTTGGAAGGGCAGGGTGGAGAAGGGAGTACAGGAAGGATGAGAAACTAAAGACGACTTCTGAAAATGCCACTAAAACCTACTACTGCAGAATTCATGTGGGGTGTGTGTGTGTGTGTGTGTGTGTGTGTGTGTGTGTGTGCTCTGCAGTAGTAGGTATATATGCTTACATATATACAAGAGGTTTAGAGAAAGTTACCCTAAAACAGGGGACATTGCCTTCCCGAGACATCATAGACTAGCAAATAAAACGTCCACTGCTAGAAGTGGTCACTCTCTCCGGTTGTCAATGGAGTCTCATAGAGTCCTCTGAACACTGCAGGCTTTTGCTCTTGCTCTTGCTTACTTTATAGAACTTGATGGTAAGTCCACATTGCTGAATATGTTATATACCTGACTCATAGAATATGGTAAAATCAAGCTGGTACCGATCTGAAAGATTCATTCCTACTGGGCAGCTTTCATAGAACTGGAAGGTTCTATGCACACTACAGGGGCAGAAAAATAATCAACAGTCTTCCTCAGATGTCAAGCCAGTGAGCTGCTGGGATCCATCTGTAGTCTGGAAAAATGTGCTCCCAGCTAGAAGAGTGTCATGAATGTCATAGGAGCTGCCAACAACCTTCTGACCACATTTAAAGCCTGCTCCACAGGATCGAACCCATCCCTGGTACCTTTAACTGGAATAAAAGCCCATGGGTCCTAAAGGAGGATCTAGTGCTGTCATTCTGCTCAGTGGACATAGTAATAAACTGCCCCTTAATGCTTATTACTGCACCATAGAGCGATGCATTTCTCAACTCTCATCAGAGAACCTTCTTTACAGTGCAGAGACTCACAACCAGCCAGTGTGTAGAGAACAGGAGACTGAGTGAGCAGCTCTAAATGGCACGGCTACGTCACATCCCCTCCCTGCAAGGCTCAGGGGCTGTCCTGGAAAACGTGAAGGACAGACTGTAAGAGCCAGAGGAAATGGGCGTCTGTGCTTGCTGAGCATGATGGTGCACCTGCGTGCATGAACCCACAGCACCTGACAGACGTGCAGCACGAGACCGAGCCAGCCGGATGCCCAGCAGGGCGTCCTGCCCCGCCTGAGGAACTTCTAAGAGATTGACAGCTGCTAGGAGGAGTCCATTCTCTTCAGAGATACAGCTGCTGAGAAGCTGCCCACAAACCCATGCACACACAGGCAGCACTAAAAAGACTGCCTGTGGGAGGGAAAAGAAGGGGAGGGATTGGACAGAAGTGATGGGGGTGAATTTGACCAAAATACATGTGCGCATTTATGAAATTCTCCAATAAGTTTAAAATGGTATAAGCATGGGCAAAAAAAAAAAAAGAAGTCCAATGGACTGCCATGGACCCCACCCCAAATTTTACAAAGTAAAAGGAGACTTTAGTACAAATTGGTCCTGTGTTCATTTATAAATATACTGTCTAAAGGTTCTACACTTAAAAATAAAATGTTAAACTTAAGAATCTGGTACATATGGAACAAGTCCAACCTAAGATGAAGCCAATGTCACAAATCAGAACAGATGAAGTCAGAACCCCTGGAGCTTTCTATGTGGAAAACAGGTGATGATTTAGATCGTCAAACTAAAGAGGGGTCGTTCGTTGCCTGATCCATGACTACCATACCACAAGTCATAGACTCTCAGCATTCCTTAGGTAAGATGGCGCCATATGGAAAATACTGTGGGCCACATGACACAGCCTAGCCATGCCCCAACTCAGAACCACTCATTGATTCATTCCGTCATGTCCTTGGGAACCTAATGCAACTACATTGGTAACAGGAAAACAACCTCATGATCAAAATATCCATCAAGGTGAGAGTCTCACAGTTGCTGATGTACTTAGACAATAGAACAGTATGCTAACATTTAAAATTGTATTTTTAAAATGTGTAACAATCTCAAGTATATTCAATGTACACTATGAACAAAAAAAGCAAATGACCCTGTTGTACACCATAATGACAATTTAGTACCTCTTGATACACGAGTCTTAAGCACAGGGCGGGGGGGAAGTAATACAACATGTGAGCAGTCATTCCCAAATTATTTCATCTTGGTTTTTGAACTTTTGTATATTGTCAAGTTTTTCTGATAAGTACGTGGGAAGGGACACCAAATTTAAATTAAGAAATAGTAGTGTTGTCTGGCAACAGCATACTGAAGGCCTCAAAGGGACAATGGTGACTGAACAAGAAAGTGCCTCCCAAGAGACCTGGGTGATGTGTTGGCTCTTGCCACCATCTTTCCGACACACCCTGAGTTCAGACTTCCAAGCCCAGCTAGCTGGCTAGCCTGCATATTACGCCTCAGAAAAACAGACAGCCACATACAGATACCATGTTCCAAACCAAACAGAGCTCAACTACGATGTGTTTCCACGACATACTTCCCTGTTCAGGAAGTCTTCAACCAAGACCACCCACTTTTGCTCCACAAACCACCATGTAAGAGTGATGCCGGGATCATCTATGAATTTGGCTCGGACAGTGTGGAGCCCATATGCAGACTCCCTAGTGCCCCTCACAGCCCCTGTGCTTTCTCTGGCAGGGTTTTTATTCCAACCTCACCAGCAAAGCAGCTCCTTAGGGACCAGCACAGCCAATGGGTCCCTGGGTCTGCTGTGTGTGTCATACCCAAATAAGAAATAACACATGTACTGTACCTTCTTGAATCAGTGTGGGCTTGGCAGAATTTTCCCCACTCATTAAAACAACGAAGGAGGCAGCTGCTCGAACTGTAGCCTGCCATGTTGACATGGCAACGGGTGGTTCCTGGCATGGAAAAAGGGCCCTGTTGTTGATGGGGGATCCCATAGTATAAACACATGGCCTGCAAGAGAAAGACAAAGACAGAAGAGGGGAGAATCTTTAAATGAGTTGCCACTTATCTCACTTCCATGGCAGGAAGGTCACAAGGAGCTTTCCAAGTAGAAACATTTGAGGCTTTGTAGTTGACTTTTTCAAAGCATATTGAACTGAACATGTCAAGGGCCTGCTATGTCAACAGCTCAGTGGTTATTCCTCCCAAATGAATCAATCACCTAAATATGTGAAAAGCTGTGTGTGTTTTAAGAAAAAAAATTGGATAAGGTTTTTAAATACTATTCTGCAAAGTTATAATTTATGCTCCCCTTAGGCCTTTTCTGCCTTCAAAGGAAAAAGGCTTCAGAGACATTCTTACAGACTTTTTGGAAAGTATTTTGGAAAAGTAAACATGTTTGGAGATCTCTGCGATTATTAATCTTGGAAAAACAAGTGGTGGTCTTAAAGCCTGGGCTGGCAGGCAGACCTGCCCCCTCCCCCTAGTCCCGGAAACCACCTTCTCAGACAGAGCCCTTGTGGGGATCCTTGTATGGAAGCCAAGAACAGGGCTTGGCACAAACAGGAAGGTAGAGGTCACAACGACCAGGCTTGTGATGGGAAGGCCACAGGAACAAGCTCATTACCAAAGCAAGGTACAAAACCAACAACAGCATGAGTTAGAACTCAGTTGCTACAGGTATAAATCCTCCCAAACCAAGCAGCTCCCTGTCCACGATTAACTCATAGTTGACAGAGATGGCAAAGACTTGCAAAATCAGAAGAATCCATTCTTACAACACAGAGAGGGGCACAGCACTGAGTTCTCAGACAAACAACTTAGGAAAAGAAAACTCTGTTTTTCTGGACCTGAGACAAAAGTCAATTAACCAGCTCAATATACAATGTAAATGAGCCTGCTACTAATTCCTGCAGATAAACTGTTTCCAGTGACATCATTTGATTGAACCTTAATCTGTCTGTACAATGTATGAAAGAGCACATGGGATGATTGCCTTCCTCTTTCATCAGGGTCCAATAAAGACAAGACAAGCCAGGGCAGAGCCTAGCAAGCAGAGATAACGTAATACAGAGAACTGTTACACAAAGGATAGAATGGAGAAACCAAGCAGGGGACAAGTGAGGCAAGTCTGAGACCAGTCACAGCAGTCAGTAGACACGACTTCTCAAATTGGAGGAACCGCAGTTACAATGGCAGGGGTCATCTGGAGACAGGGCAGACTGTCCAGTAGGACCTGGGACAGAGGTGACTCATACTCTAGGTGTCAGCGGGAGCAGGGAGGAGGAGAATGCTAGTTTCACCCCAATCTTCCACCAGCCAAACTTGGCCAGAAGACAGCAGGCAGGAGAGCGGCAAACGTGGCTCCCGACCATTCTGAGATCTCACTGAGCACAAAGCCTGTGGGTCTCAGGACAGACACAGGCACACGCTGTATAGGTACACCCACTCCATAGCTTGAGTGGAGGCAGGGAAAGAGCAGTCAGAGCTCATTGCTAACAAACCAGGCACAGGTTTGCAGCCCCACCCAGCACTGGGGAGGTGGTGACAATGGGAACAGGAGTTTCACAGCCAGTGTCAGCTGCACACCAAGTTTGAAGCCAGTCTAAAGATATACTATTCCCAGAAGGCCTGCTAAATTAGGATATGAAGAGGGTAGGGGTTGCTCTGGCCTTTTATATGTCATGGGTAAAATGGGGGGGGGCGGCCAGTAAGACCAGTAAGTCTTTGGTTTTGTATGTCAACCTTTTAGATCTGAAAATAAAGGGGACGTTTCCATGTGAGGCCCAGATAAATCCCATCAGCTTCAATGAGTTCTGTGTTCTTTCTCTGGTCCCTTGGATCCTTGATTAATTGACTTAGCCTCCTTTAACTGTCCTGCCTCAGGCTGTTTCAGACCCTAATGAGGAAGGGTGTTATTGCTTATTTCTTCCCAGGTGGGCCAGGGATTCCAAGGACTCCTGTGGCAGCTCAAATTGCTCAGCTAAGTGGGGTCAAGAGAGAGTCGACTCAGAAAATTCTACCAATTAGGTGTGGGTTTCCCCTTCAAAGCCCCTCTTAGAGAAAATTGGGCACAGAAAATAATCAGCATGGAGAAGGAACCCCTCCCACTCCCAAGGGACAGGTCTAACTCCTGCTTCCTTGATACTGGCAGACACTTGAAAACAAGGCTTTCTTTCTTACCAAAGCAGAATGGATCCTGAAGCTTTCCTTGTTCAGGAGCCCAGAAGCCCCTGCTGAACTGTGCACCTATGAAAGTAACCCACTTGTAACATGATGCCTTGTCTGGAACATCCCTGAAATTGTCTCTGCCTGGTACTTTGGTGATGACCAATGTGCACAGAACAAGTCAGGTGTCCGCTCTTGGCCACCTGTCTAGGGTAGTTGTGGATGACTTTGACAGTCGTCCATCCTCTGTGGCCTGCCGGCTAGGTGCTGTTCTCAGTCTCATCCAAGGTTGGTGTTGACTTACTATACAAGGCCTCCTCCCGTGCCTTGGTATGCAGTCCTAAGGCATCCTGTATCAGCCTCAGTAACTATTCCTTAGAAACAACCAGGTCTAAGATGAAGGCCCATCTAAGAACTAAAACAGAGGCAGAGTTAGAAAGTTTGTATGCATGTTTATAAACATAGGTGTGTGTGTGTGTGTGTGTGTGTGTGTGTGTGTGTGTGTGTGTGTGTGTG
>CAJQZJ010032727.1:2022603-2092016 GCA_907164525.1 Lophiomys imhausi
TTCTTTCTTTCTTTCTTTCTTTCTTTCTTTCTTTCTTTCTTTCTTTCTTTCTTTCTTCCCTTCCTCCCTCCCTCCCTCCCTCCTTCTTTCCTTCCTTCCTTCCTTCCTTCCTTTCTTTCTTAGGTTTTTCAAGACAAGGTTTCTCTGTGTAGCCCTGGCTGTTCTGGAACTCACTTGGTAGACCAGGCTGGCTTTGTACTCACAGAGATCCACCTGCCTCTGCCTCCAGAGTGCTGAGATTAAAGGTGTGTGGGACCATCACCCAGCCATTACAGACAGCTGTGAACTGCCATGTCAGTGTTGGGATTTAAATCCAGGTCCTTTGGAAGAGCAGCCAGTGCTCTTAACCACTGAGTCACCTCTCCAGCCCCAGGATGTTCTCTTAAGAACTGAAATCTCAAACAAAAAAGCTTCTGTGGAGCAAAGGACATTATCATCCTGGTGAAGAGGGAGTCTAGAGAATGGAAAAAATATTTGTCAGCCAATCATCTGATACAGGATGTATATAACATACAAATAATTAAAAACAAACAAAGAAAAACAAATGGCTGAAAAATATTTTTTAAATATTTAATATCCTTAACCATCAGAGAAGTACAAATTTAAATTGAGATTTCATTTTACACCAGTCAGAATAGAAAAGAAAGAAAGGAAGGAAGGAAGGAAAGAAGGAACGAATGAGGAAGGAAGGATGAAGGAAGGAAGGAAGGAAGGAGCCAACAAATGTTTGTGTGAGTGTGAGATAGGGAACATATTTACTCATTGCTGGTGGGAGTGTAAACAGAGTGAAGGTTCCTCAAGAGCTAGAAATATATATACCATATGATCCAGCTATAGCACTCCTGGGCATAATACTAAATGATGCTACATCCTACAACAGAGATGCCTGCTCATCACTGCTCACTGCCACTCCAAGTCACAATAGCCAAGAAATATAAACAACCTAACCCAAACACAGAGGAGTGGGTGGTGAAAATGTGGCTCACATATATAAAACAGAATATTATTCACCTGTAAAGAAATTTGCAGGAAATGGATGGAGCTGGAAATAATCTTTAGAAGTAATCCAGGCTCAGAAAGTCAAGGTCCACATGTTCTCTCCGATGGGGATGCTAGACTTGAGTCTTACGTATGTTTAATACTCACAGGGGTCAGGGGCTAGTGAGGGCCATGGGGAGGAGTGGGTTAAAGGAAAAGAAGACAGAATGCAGGTGGTATGAAGGGGAAAGAAGAAGGAAACAGGAAGGGAAGGGCAAGAGAAGGAAGGGAAGGGCAAGAGAAGGAAGTGTGGGGTTGGATAGCTAACGCTAAAGGCCTTTCTAAGGGTTATATGGAAGCCTGTAACTAAAGAAGCTTCCTAAAGTACACACACACATAAAAGAAAGTTTAAATGGAGTTACTCCAAAACAGGGAAACAATGCTTCCCCTCAAGACATCATAGATTACCATAAAAATCCCATTGCTTGTATGGGTTACCTCTCCTTGAGTTGTTGGTCAATGAGATCTTACAGATTCTGTCCCAAGACATTACAGGCTATTTATTCTCATTGTCTTGGAAACTCTCCAGTACTTGATGGGGAGACCCTATTGCTGAAGACACCACATACTTGAGTCACAGGACAAGAGAAATCTAGAAGGGTCACTTGGAAGCTCTGTACCTACTGGCAAGCTTCCTCAGTGCTGGAAGTTTCTATGTACACTATTGGGAAAGAAACAGAATCAACAGTCTTATACAGTTATGAAGCCTGTGAGCTGCATGACTAGGCTGGCACAATATATCCACTGGGATGATGGTATCATGAATGTTATGGGAGCAATCAACCACCTTCTGACTGGACTTAAATAAAGCCTGTTCAACAAGATGGAATCTATGTCTGGTATTGTTAACTGGGACAAAAACCCATTGTTGAGTGTCATGGGCTCTAGGGGAGAACCTAGTGCTATAATTATGCTGAACAGACATAGTAATAAACTGTCCTAAACTCTTATCTTGATTATGCCCACAGTGTACCTCTCAACCTTCAGTGGACATGGTAACTAATACAAAGGCTCACACCTTGTGCAGAGAATAACGGACTTTGGGGTGCTCAGCTCTAAACAAGACATCTATGTCACGTCCTTGATCTCAGGGATCATGATAGAAAGAGGAAGCAGGAAAAGTCAAGAGACAGTGGACATGTATCTGCAGTGAAACAGGGCTGCTCCACACGCCGGCTCACAGCGGCTAAGGCTGCTGACATAAGGTCTGTACAGGGCATCTCAGGCTCAGGTATCTTATGCAGAAGAGGCAGAAAGATTGTAAGGAACTGTAATAAAGACACTAAGGAAATGATGTCTTCCAGATGCAACAGATGTGCATACAAACTCAGAGAGACTACAGCACCATGCACAAAAGCTGCACAGGTTCAAGACAGACAGCGTGCAGCACTGGGGGGGGGGGTGAACACAGGACCCCACCGCTAACCAAGAAGCTATCTGCACTTGATACTCATTGTCAAAGGGAAAAGCAGATTTTCCAATGGAGTGCCACTGGGTGTGTATCAACCACACTCCAGGACAGGCCCCAAGCCCAGGATTAGTTGGTCAACATAGGAAGGATCTGGGATGAGTTGAGAGGGGAAAAAAATCAAAATATAGTATATGGAAAGGTTTAATTGTACAGGGTCCATATAAAACCAAGCCACCCATGTATAAGATCAATTCTCAGCAATGGGGAGGAGCTCATGAAGTCCCATCCCTATATGAGGAGTCATTGGCAACAGATGAGCTGGAGGAAGGAGAGTAAACATGGGGTCCTGAGCAGTTCCCCATGCTCCAGTGATGGCCCCACATCAACATCCACACAGGCAGAGTGAGGAAGGGAGGAGGAAAGTGAGAAGGCACTGAGGGGTATCATGGAGTGGGGTGGGGTGGAGGAGTAGAGGAGAAGCTGTAGGGGAGGGAATACAACTTAAATGCAAACACATTATATGCATGTATGAGTATTAAATACTTAAGTAAACAGAAATCTGAGCTCTTCTACTCACTCTTTTTAAAGCTTTCTTGGTTGTGAGCTATAAAGCAATGAAGTTAATTTAGTGGGGAAGCACTCTGTATGTCTAACATCTGGTTTTGTGCATCCTCCTTGGTCCAACAAACTGGATGAATATGCCAGAAAAGTTAGCACTCACCCACTTTACCCTGGCCTTTTCTAAAACAAAGAAACATCATAAATACTATACAAAAGTTTAAAGTTTAATATTTATTTTCTCAGGTTATTTATTCCCCAAAATTATAGTTTTGAACTATATTTTTTTCGAATTGAACTCAATATCTTCTCTCTTCAACTCTCATTCAGTGACATCATCAGCTAATAAGCCAGACTTCCTGGAACAGTTGGCTGATTTCCCATCATGATCAGGGAAAGGCAAGTTCACTAGAAGGGATGCCATAGTTTTAAATAACTTTTCCGTTAGTGGAATGGAAAAACTTTAAGAAATGCAAGGAAAATGAACAAAGCACCTTTAAAAATGAAAAAAGAAAGACTTCCATTTTTATAGTTTCTTAGGTGTCCTGAGGACCTAAAATTGAAAACATGTTAAGTCCCCCATTTCTCTCCACCTTTACATATTCTTGGCCCATGCTTGCTCTCATCAAGTTATTTTGAAAGGCCCCCGCAGCACACAAGGTAAACATCAGTGACAGAAGTGTGCCATTGGAGTGCTAGGGAAGGTTTCCCTCTACCAGTCACTCTGAAATGTCACCTGTAATTTAGTATCCTAGGACTCAGGCAGGAAAGGACATTTAGATTCAAGAACACAATCCTGAGTGGCTAAGACAGACAAGTGGGTGATCTACTTTCAGCAAGTTTCTTTTAGAACTATTATTCAATAGTGGACAAGCTAGTGACAATTTCCAAAACTAATGAATGGTAGTTTTTATTCTCCTTCAGAAAACAAAGTCTCTTAGTAAAAGTGGGAAGACAAGAAGGGGACTTACAAGAGGGGACTTCTCGCCTAGAGAAGGCAGCGTTTTCTGAAGTTTACAACTATGTTTTAAATTGACTTAGTTTTAAACAGTTTAGGTTTTAAGTTCATTTAAAGATAAGTTCCTATGCATCCCATACCTCCTTTCCTTTCTACCAAAAGACCTGATGTGTCTGTCACACTTAGTGAGCATAACATGACAGGCTTCACTTAGATTCCCTAAATATTGTTTTTCTATTGGAAATACTTTTGTTGTTGTTACTGGTTTTGAAACAGAGTTTTGCTAAATATTCCAGGCTGGTTTCCAACTCACAATCCTGCCTCAGGCTCCTTAGAAGTGACTGCATGTGTGAGCCATGTTGTTTGAGACATCAAAAGTTGCGATCCTCCAGCCTCAGCCTCCAGAGTGCTGGAGTTACAGGTGTGTGCCACCATGCACTGCCTGTACCACTTTCAATTTTTAAAACTTCTTAGCTTAGACTGACAGCTGTTTAGACTTTGTTCATGACTCCAAAGCTTTGATAAATAACTCAGGTACTGTGTGGATGCCCCTCAGTTGGGATTGGTTTTGAGCTGAGAACTTTTTGGAGAAAAACCAAAAAGATGTCATTTTATCATCTCTTTTTCCCAAGGGTGCATTCTCTCTGATGACTTACCCATGCTGATAGCAGCCCTGATCATCTTGCTGAGGGTTAGGTAGAACACTTGAATGTAAGTTAGGCACACCCTGCTTCATACTATATGCTTTGAAAGGAAGCCATTCTGTGTGATTCACTAGGCCCCATAAACCCACAGGTCCTTCTGCATGCAATCACCCAGAGCTTCCCAAGCTATCTGCTCGCAGTGTGGCTCAAGTCAGAATGAGCCAGTGCAGGGTCTGGGTCCTCTGTAACCTCCCACATGAGTAGAGAAAGCAGGTTTGCAACTCCTGCTGCCCGTTCACTTGGCCACTTGATCCTAGCATGCACAGGGAGCAATTCTGGAGCTGTTAGCCTGCTCCTTCCAGAAAACAACGGTCTCCTTCACCACAGTACTCATGCTCACTTCCTTTCACCTACAGTCTCAGGGGTCTTTGCTAGAGTTACTCAGTGGTCAGCACTGCTGCAGCATATACAGGGAGCTCTGGATTTAATCCCTAGTACTGCAAAGAAAAGCAAAAACAGAAGCTAGGGAGATAGATGGCTAAGCGGATAAAGCATCTGCTGCCTATGGGTGAGGAACTGAGTCCGGCTCCTCAGAACTCACATAAATTCAGACCAGGGGACCCCCAGGGCAAACTGGCTAGACTAGCTGAAACAGTGATGTAGGGAGTTAGATTAATATAAATTAGATTTAGTAAATATCTAGGTTTCTGATACGGTCTTTTAATCCGGGGCATGAAGATCAACTTGGCTGTGAGCAATTAGCTTATCAGCTTGTGGACTAAAAACAAGGTTGAAGCCAGGTGAAACAAGGAAAGACTTTGTGACCTGGCATTGTTTTCAGCTGCTAAGTGGGCAGAGCCCAAATTAAGCTGAAGCAGGTGGAACAAGGAGCGATCCTATTTAAGGACAAGTGGATGAGCCTGGGAGAGGGCGTGATAGGGGCTCCACGCTAGAGAGCCGCATGCTAGAGAGCTCCGATGCTAGAAGTCCGCAAGCTAAAAAGGACAAGTAGATTGTATCCTCTGATGGAGAAAGTGCTGGTGGACTGATGGCCAGATCTCCCTGAGGCAGAAAGAAGCTGGTGAGCAGAGAAAGCCTCAGCAAGACAGCAAAAGGCCAAGGACTAAACCCTGTGGCTCAACTTTTGCCTAGAGGGGTTTGACCTATCCAAACAGTGGCCTGAATGAAACTGGCTGGCTTTAAAGACTGAGGCAGAGCGGCAGAGTTGCTGATATGAAGGAAATAAGTTGGCCTACAGACGGCTGAGGTCTCCCAGAGAAAAGAAAGCCTCAAGCCTTATTTAAGATGAGATGACCATAGCCAATTTGCCCTGACAAATCTATGTCTGAGATATTCCAGAAGAAAAACTGCTAAGTGCATTAAAGGTCTACCCCAGAGACTGTGTTCCTGATGACTGAGGACCTGCCCCAGAGACTGTATCCTTCTAAAAGGTTATGAAAATAGTTGTAATAGTTATCAATAGGTTTAGTGGGTAGGTCATAGGGGTTGTAGGCATTTGTAGGAATTTGTAGGGTTGGTGGTTAAGTGTTTATATTTGTTATAAGTGAATAGTTATTAATATATAAGTGAATAATAGTTTAAAAAGGTTGGGTTACACAGTGAGGTGCAGATTCAAGGAAGGCATTCTGGGTCAATACATAAAGCAGAGAATGATTGGGAAAACCACCACACAATGTCAACTGTTGGCCTCTACATGCATGCACAAACATGTGCACATGCATGCGAACATGCATGAACAGCACGGACACATACATGTGTAAAAAAGAAAACAAAAGCAACATTAGCTGGGTGACACCTTTCCCACACTTCCTAGGGAGGTTGTTTCACAATCTTGTCACATTGTACTTTTCATCCTGGCTCGGTCTGCCCTCCCAAACAGTGGCGACTTCATTTCCTTACTACCTATTACCAAGCAGACTGCCTGCAGCTCTAGTCTTTACAGTGTGAATGGGTTAAACCCTGCAATGGACAGGACTTGGGCATGGCCTCTCCAGGACACCTGACTCAGCCCTGGGATCTCAGTTCCCACTTTACTCACATGGGAAATCCATCCCATGCTGTCATTCACACGATTATGTCAAAGCCCACATCTCTGAGAAAATGTTTTGTCCCTAAACCTAGAATCTAGTCAACTGAAAGTTCTTGGTTTCTAGATAGTCAGCTGGACACACTTACGCCTATTTATGTAAGTTATTTGAATGAGGGTCTCATTGTGTAGCTCAGTCTGGTCTGAAACTCTTGAAAATCCTCTTGTCTCCATTTCTGCATGCCTCTGGGATTGCAGGAGTGAAGCCACCACACCTAACATCTTATTCTTAGGCACACGAAGGGTTTAATGAGGCTTGTGACTATCCACGGAAGGGTATCTTGACCATAATCAAAGTCTCACATACACACCCAGAAGGAAAGCGGAGGAAGAACAGTTTTCTGGGGTTTCCTTCTAAAATCAACACATCTCATCCTCTTTTGACTCAATGAATAACACAAACTAAAACATGGTGTAAAGGCTTCTGTCACAACCATGTACTTTACTGAATCATGGCAAATGGAGACATCAAGAGCAAATGCTTACATCAGCCTTTCTCCAGGGGACCTGGGACTTGTACGTGCAACAGATTCGAGCCTGTCTTTGTAGTTGCACTTAGGGTAGAAGGACATGTTTGAGGCTATTAACATGACTTCCAACTGCAACAGTTCCTTCTTCCCCACAATTTTAGTTCAAAAGTGAAGCGTGTAGGAATAGAAAAACTACTGAGAGCCGGGCGGTGGTGGCGCACGCCTTTAATCCCAGCACTTGGGAGGCAGAGGCAGGCGGATCTTTGCGAGTTCGAGGCCAGCCTGGTCTACAAAGCGAGTCCAGGACACCAGAGCTGTTAAACAGAGAAACCCTGTCTCGAAAAACCAAAAAAAAAAAAGAAAAACTACTGAAATACTCAATAGAATTATATGGTTAACCTTGGTGACAATCTTTAGTAATTCCAAAAATTCTGATGCTACAATAAGAACGTCTACTCCTTCAGTTTCCAAAGAATCCCCAGCAAGGTTCACAACAAATAATCGCTACACCTCTGTACTCACATAAGTCTGTACCAACGCTGCAATTTCTCAAAGGTTCCTCTCAAACTCTAGCAGGAAGAAGGCAGGAAGTAAACTCCCCCTAGAGGTCTGCAAACCAGAGCCAAAGGAAAGATTACAGGCAGCAGACAGGCTAATTAGAGCTCAGTGTCAAAGTGGCTTTTAAAAGTAAATGTAAAAGGATTTGGGGAGGAAAGTGAGGAAAAAGTACAAGCAATTGCCAGAGACTACCACTTCCATCAGAGGAGCCAATATTCTAAGAGAATGCTCTCAACATCAGTGGGCACATGAGCTGCCCTTCTTCTACCTCTTCAACCACGCTGACTTGAGTTAAAGAAATAGGTAAAACAGTGAAAAACCAACAGTTTGGTTTACAAATTCTCATATTGTAAAAAGTCTGGGTGACTGAAGATTTCAACAAGACAAGGCTACAGGGCTGCCTGTGTCAGGCACCGATTCTCCTCACTCTAAGAACCAGCCATCTTCCTGGTACCAGAGACCAAGAGCCAAGAAACCAGTGGGCAGTCTCCCCAGGACTGATGCTTTACTCCTCAGAAGCAGTTCTCTCGTGCATTGGAGGTTCACGTCAAATGACAACTGGCCACATCCAGGGATACACAGCTACTGACAGACGGGTACAGTGAGAAAGTCGCACAGCATGCTGGCCTAGCTTCACCCCCAGCCAGCCTCAGGGCAGTGGGACTGGAAGGCATTCTGAGGAAGCACTTGCTCACTCCCATGAGCAGCTCTGCAAGTCTCCACACTGACCCCACCTGCAGCAGGGCTCAGCATGTCAGCACCATGCTGCTGTTTCAAGCTTCTACCTCAGAAATGCCGGAGCAGAATCAAGGACTCTCTGCGTCCTACCTTACAGGAGCCTGGTAATCTTATCAACAGCTCTGCATGCTTGGAGATTTACCTGCTGTCTGTGTCTGAGGCTATCTGGGTAAGGCCACAGAACAAGCAGAATCACCCCACACACTTAGTCTCTTCTGAGAGCATCCTTGAAATGCATGAGATTAGGGGAAAGACAACCTACCTGCCACTCTGGTCTGAGGTCCAAGTCACTGACTGCCCCTCAGGGTTAGTTTTATACCATATCCTGATGACATGAGGAAATTCCACAGCTGTCTGAGCCCCCATCTTCCTGATTTGTAAGCTCCAACTGTCAGTGTCAAAGAGCAGCTCCCCACAGCCAGGAGCCTGGCTGCAGCGAGTGTACATGTCTAACTGCTCCCTCCAACCATCTGCAGGCAGGGCCACAAGGTCATGGACAATCTCACTCCTGATCTTCTCAGGAGTGGCTGCAGGCTTGGCAGCCTTTGTAAATCTCTCAAGGCCTGGCACAGCAGCCACGTCCACCTCTTCTACCTTTAGCACAGATAAATCACAGCAGTCCAACACTAGCAAGAAATCCTCTCTCCCATGATTCCCTGTGTTACAGCAATACTGTGAGCTAGCGATCTCAGAATCATGTTCCTGGTTGCCATGGTTACCATCGTTATCAGAAGCATCTTGATCACCTTTACTACAGACTGCATATTTTCTATTCCCCATCTTAGGTGAGAAGGTACTTGCATCCATCTCAGGAATATGGCAGGGTTCAGCTGTCCTAAATGTGTAGGCTTCCTCTGACTCCATCTGGAATGTTTCCTGGGTGGAACTCATCTGGTTTTTAAGTCTGTTTCCATCGTCAAAGAAAAGCACTATGGTCCCCTCAATGACTTGACTTCCAAAATCCACATCCAAATCCAGTACATAGTGCTTCACAAGCATGTGGCTGGTGTTGGCCATGAGAGGCAAGTCATCCCGGGAAGGGTCCAGCTTTATGTCCATGGTGCAGTCTGCAGTTGGTAGCTTTGCTGAATTTCAGCTGAGGCTTCCTGCCTCTCTAACGGCTCAGAATCACAAATGGCTTGCTTACCAAATAAGAAGCACCTGCTGTCACAAGTTATGTTTCTGCAACTTTCAATTCCCTGGTGAAGAAAAAAAGTATGGTTAGATTAAATTCCAAATGAGACTCTCAAAGTCCTTGCAGTTGCAGATCCTACAGGTTGGCTACTGTACCTAGCAATTCCCAAGGTGGCAGATGCACAGGGAAGAAGGAAGGCTCATCTTTCTGACCGGAGAGAAGCTACATTACTGACTTCTAAGCTACTAAGGGACACAGTCCTTGTTTCAGAAAACAGCAATTCTTATGCAAAACTACAACTATTATCGCCTCTTGTTTTAAAAGATATTAAATGGATCACTTCTAATTTTGTGCATCAAAAGGTAAGTGGTTGTTTTTCTACTGTGCTTCTAAGTAATAAGTGTGAATGAGGGCTAAATGGCCTCATACATTGTATTCTTTGAGAGTAATAATTTAATCCACACAATATAACTCCAGGGGTTAATGTGCTTTTTCACATTAGGACTGCTCTCCTATCAGCACTTCCAGTAAATTACAAGAAAATGAGCCAATTTACCACGAGTGCATTCTAAGTATTCCTTTGAGATTGTTCATGGAGACTTTCAAATTTATAGTTAACTACTCAAGGTATACATTACATCTTAATAGCTGAAAAGCCATTAACATTCTGGGTAATAGCTTTCTTGTGGCAAACAAAAGATCTTATTTGTAAAAAAATATGCAAATCTATATAATCTATAAAAGGAAGGAGAGAGATTAAAAGTAGAAACAGATGTTACAGCATACAAGTTCTTCAGGAAAGATCGAATCAAAATGTATTCCTACATGATAGCAATACAACTAAAGGGAGAGCTACTTGAATCATTTCAGCCCCTGACATGCACCTGATTTCTTTTAGCATAAGCTGCTTTTCTTTTACCAAAAAATGAAAAACAAATGTCAGGGGAATAAATAAAACATGATGACAGAGGAGAATATTTAAACTTTTGTATTTTAAAATTCCTTAGAGGTATTTCTTTGTAAACCACAGAACCATTATTTGCTTGACTTTAAGTAAATTGAGCAGTGCCTCCCACTTATACTTTACCCCTCATTTTTCTGAGCTTATCTGCCTGTATTAGACCTTATTATGGCATCCCCTGCTAGAATTTCCTTCCAGCAAACAACCAACTGAACTTCTACCTTGCACCTAGTGATGTCCCCATCAAATTCTCACCTAACCTTAGGAAGTGTGCCCTCCAGTAGGATAACAGTGTCTGCTCAAGAGACTGCTCCCTGCCTTTGGGGCTGGGGTGTTCCAGGCTCCTACCCTCCTTCTGCATAGCCTTACTTTTGGGGCTACTCCTAGCTCCTACCTCCCATAGCCATTTGTCAAATACTGTTCTCCCTTCAAGCCTCAGCTCAAGCAGGTCAAAATCCTTCCTAGGTTCCTCCTCCTCACTAATCAAAATATTTGGTAATGGCTTTATTTTGTTTTGGAGTTTACTTTGCTTTCAGACAAGATAGCCTCAAATTTGCAGTAATTCTCCTGCCTCTGCCTCCTGAATGCTGGGGTTGTAGGTGTGGGCCACTAGGCTTAGCTTGGTAATGAATTTAAATACAACAAGAACAGATAGAATCAAATTACAAAGAGCATTTTGAGATTTCTGGACAAGCTGGTATGTATCTTGGTACTAGACAAGGCAGTGTGTAAAAAGTTAAGTGAGGGCCGGTTACTTTCTACACAGTCTCCACGGAACTACCATTTTCGGACAATAAACTCTGATATCAACCTCATCTACTCATGGGAAATCACCATGAAAAGTTTATTCTGCTGGTGTCTGCAGCAGGCAACACATGCTGTATATACCATTTTGTTGACTGGGTTTTGTCGCTGTTTTTTTTTTTTTTTTTGTGTTTGAGTAGGATTTCATACATACTATAGCCAATCTAGAACTTGCTATGTAGTCCAGACTGACCTTAAACTCCCAGTAATCCTCCTGCCTCTGTCTCTTGAGTGCTGGAGTCATACAAATAAACCATCATGTTATTGTATGCTTGGACTTAAAAAAAAATCTTGGAAAACACACACACACACACACACACACATGCACACATGGGGTGTGGGTGGGGTGTGCCAGTAGAAAGGGGAGGCAGTGAGGAGAGGGACAACACCTGAACTATCACAAATGGAGACAACTCAGCATTTACTGCCACAGAGACAGAACGCCACATTAGCTGACCCCAATATACTGGAGCAGGAACAAGGCCTGCTGCTAAACAGCACATGCAATGCTGGGCTTCCATATGCAACTGGCCTGAGACCCGCCTGGACCTGCCCGGAGATTGATGACGCCACACCGGGTAATGAGACAGGAGCCAATGAGGAAGAGCCACAGCACCCTGCAGTTCGGGAGCCAATGGGACTCTGGGTGGAGGTTATAAAGGGAGCATCCTCTTTGGGCACCCTCTTTTTGAAATAAATAGATCTGCTTTTGCCACTTACTGGACCCCTGAGTCTGGGTTGTTGACTATGTGCCAGCTCATCCCCGCCCCCAAGAGATCTGGGCATGGGCCCCAGCAACAATACACTCCTGTATTTATTTCTGACAATGCGTTTCATTAAAGAGTACATGTTGGGGAAGGTCTAATAACATTGCTTCTGATAGGCTGATTTCAATGCTGAGATCTGGTTACTGCCCCTTCTGAGGCATTCTTTTTTTTTTTTAATTTATTTGTTGCTTCAGGTTACATCTCCATCATACTGTCCTCTTTCAACCCCTCCCAGTCCCGCCCTCCCATCCTCTACCCCCTAACTCTTCCATCCCACTCCTCTGGAGTGGAGTGTCCCTACATAACAGTCCCCCGCCCCAGTTCAGCAATCATATGAGGACCAAGAGCCTCCTCATACAGTGGGGGCCTACAAGGCAGCACCACTAGGGAAAAGTGTCTCATTGGCAGGGAGAAAAAGAAAAGTCTATGTCCATGTTCCCTTTGGTGCATTTGTTGTAGTATAGTTATCCTGTACTATATGGCTAAAATCCTACTATAAGTGAATAGATGCCATGTGCATCCTTCTGAGTCTGGGTTAGCTCACTCAGGATGAGCTTATCTAGTTCCATCCATTTGGCTGCAAATTGCATTATTTCATTGTTTCTGATAGCTGAGTAGTATTCCATTGTGTAGATGTACCACAGTTTTTTAATCTATTCTTTGGTTGAGGGACATCTGGGTTGTTTCCAGTTTCTAGCTATTACAAATAAGGCTGCAATGAACATAGATGAGGAAACTTCCTTGTGATTCGGTGAGGAGTCATTTGGATGTATACCCAGAAGTGGTGTGGCTGGGTCCTGAGGCAAAGCTATTCCAAGTTTTCTAAGATATCGCCATACTGACCTCCATAGTGGTTGCACAAGCATGCACTCCCACCAGCAATGGAGGAGGGTTCCCCTTTCTCCACACCCTCGCCAGCATGTGTTGTCATTTGAGCTTTTGATCTTAGCCAATCTGACAGGTGTGAGATGGAATCTCAGAGTCATCTTGAGTTGCATTTCTCTGATGATTAAGGATGCTGTGCATTTCTTCAAGTGTCTCTCAGCCTTTAGGAATTCCTCCTTTGTGAATTCTCTGTTTAGCTCTTTTCCCCATTTTTAAATTGGATTATTTGGTTTCTTGGCATTTAATTTCTTGAGCTGTTTGTAAATTTTGGATATTAGCCCTCTGTCAGATGTGGGGTTGGTGAAGATTTTTTCAGGCCGCCGGTTAAGGTGGGCCAGGCTCATTGGCTGATATCCTGTCAGGCTGCCCGCTGCTCCCCCAGCTTAAACTTACAGTTTATACTTATTAATAAATACAATTGATAATTAAATTGCAGTTTCCAGTGCACTCTGTCCTATGGGCCATTCTCAGCATTTGTGTCCACAGCAGCACAGAATGATGCTGGGCTGCTATCTTAGAGCCCTTCATGTCAGGCTGGCTATCAAAACTGTCACTATCAACCCTAGGAGGTAGTTCCCTGGTGGCTAACCACAGATGATTCTCAAGTGCCTGCTATTTGACACAGAGTTTTTTGAGAAGTTAGGTCTCTATGCTGCCCAGTCTGGCCCTGGGATCCCACTTCAGCCTCCAAATGCTGCCACAGTTAGTGTCTGACTCATGCTAGTTTTGATGTGAACTGTCCACGGCTGTGTATTTGGCATTGGACTGGCAAGCCTTTGGTTTTCTTCAGCAGATTTGCCAGTACTTCCTCCATGGAAGCCATGCTAAGTCTTGCCTCCTAACCTCTCCAGTCCTACAGTTGATGACTCGTTCTCAGCTCATTATTTCAGCCTCTGCTCTGCTGAAATGATCACAAGTCTTTGTAATTCAAAGAACTTCCAGATCTTTGTAATTAACGTCTCTTTATAATGCAGAGGGAACAATATTCTTCTCAATAAAGGGACCACTGTCTCTTTTGAACCCCAACTTCTGGGGACTTCAGCACAAAAATTCTGATCACATATGGAGAATTACAGTGGATAGTAAACCATCTGCACTATTATTGGTAAAAGCTAAACTGGGAGTGTAGTGTGGCTTACTGAAGGAGTCAAAGGAAAATGAATTCCAAATGAAATGCACACACATGGCCATTGGCCAATGCTGAAACAGATCAGAGCTCCCAGGAGAGGTAGCCACGTCCTCCATTTGGGACATAAGGCTGGAGAGCAGAGAACATTCAGTGGCCGGGACTGCCCCCTCAAAGCAAAGGGAGCTGAGCAGAGAATGTCCAACTGCCTCACACGATGTGTCTACCTTCCTAAGAAGTTAAAGTCACAGCCAAGCCAAGAAGGAAGTGACAGAAACTAACAATCAGTATCCCTCTTTACTATATTTGGACCCTTGTTTCCTTTGGTATTTTCTCTTGCCAATATTTTCTTAATAATTCCCACCTGTTTCTAATGTCAGAAGGTCTCTATCTTCATAAATGAACTACCCTGGCCCTGTATTGATATACTCCGTTCTAGGGATCAAACAAGGGCTTTTCACACTTCCATCACTGACTACATGTCTGTAGAGGTGTACTGCAGTTCTGTTTGCTAGTTTAACCTATCTTTACTTCATTGAACTTTAAAACTACAGAGACTTCTTTGGGCACTCTCAATCCATATCTCTTGTATTACAACTGCAGACCACAAGACCCAGAGAGGCACAGCAGTTTGCACAATAGTCGCCATTTCTCTTCTGTTTATGAGGGATGAACTTTTCCACCTGCTGACACTTTATCTATTTCCCCTACAGGTCACACAGTGTCTCATTTATACTGTCCAAATCACTAAATATTACTCACAGACTCTTCACACCCTCATCTATCTTTTTCAATCCATAGACCAGTAGTTAGTTCCTCTTGTGGTCTTTTCTTCTTCTTCTTTGTTTTCCTTTCTTCCCTCCCCCCTCCCTCCTTCCTTCCTTCTTTGGAGGGAGGAGAACAGCGCTGCCCTATGGACTCCATGGGTAAGCCACACACCCTGGTGCCCTTTCTCTGTTTCTTTCTTGTGCTTGGATCTGTGCGAGAACTCAATCTCCCTTCTCTGGAAGTACGTGGCTTTGGCTGGCGTGAATTGAGGTCACAGTCCCACATTTAGGGGAAAATGAACTGACTGTGGTTGCAAATACATGTCTGTGGCTATTCTGAAAGGCTTTCTCAGCAAATGGCAACCATATTTCCAAGACATCTGTTGACTTCAGCACTCCTGGCTATTGCTGTGTTCTGAGTTTAAATGCCAGCCTGTCTCACTGAAGCAGTTTCCACTTGCTGTCATAAGCTATAACATGGAAAAGCCTCGCTCCCTATCAAAGCCAATGGCTAGTCTTCCTTGGCTACCCACTGCAGCCTCTGATCACGCGTGCTTGCTTTGTGTTCCAATGCTTACATGTTCATCTCAGCCACACCACTGAAAGGTTCCAGAGGATTCCTGCACAGCTAAGAAAGCTATGCATCAAAAAAGACGCTGCCCTGCTCCCTTCAGTGTGGCCCGAAATGGCCTCCTTAGACATTCCCACTCTCCATGGGAAACCACTCCATGCTCTTTCCAAGCTACAGAGTGATGTGTCTAGTTCTCAAGGCCCTTCACATGCCCTATGCCATATAGACCTTGGAAGTGCTGATTCATCTCAGGTTCATGGCTATGTTGAGCACCATCTACTCTAAGTTCTCCATACACACTGTGAAGCTGACACCAGAGACACTTGTGACCTTAACCCATTGTTACTTCCAGAGCAGGTCTGGCTTGCATACCTGCAGTCTAGTAGAGGCCATCACCTGACAAATGTCCTACGCCTGATTATGCTTTCTAGGAAACACCCATGCCTCCTTGATGCCACATCTTCTTCACATGATTTTTTTCCCCTTGCAATGTACTTGGGACCAAAGGAGGAATTTCTGATTGTGCTGGTTCTTCTGCTCTGCACACGGTGAGGACAGGACTGGCTCTCACTCTGTGCAGTGCTAGCTCTGAGAGGAAGACAGCTTTATCTTTATGGTTTGGCAGATATGACTCTAGCTGGGGAAGCAGGTCTTCAGCTCTCTCTAATTCCTCCAAATCCAACACCCAGTCTCATTCCCAGCTCTGCAGCAGACACCTGCTGAGCCTCCCATCTCTCTCCCACCCCAGCTCCTGTGGACCACACAGATCTTCCTCTTCTAACCTCTCTCTCCCAACTCATTGCTTTATCTCAGACCCCCATCTCCAGGAAGCACTCCCTAGGGACCCACAGACTGCTCTGACCATGGAAACACCAGGCTAACTGCTGAAATCACACATCCACCCTCACTCGCTGACAGTGGGCGACTTCAATACCACACTCTCACCAAAAGACAGATTATCCAGACAAAAATTAAGGAAATTCTGGAGCTAAGTGGTGTTATAAAACAAAGAGACCTAACATATTTATAGAACATCTCATCCAACTACAAAAGAATATACCTTCTTCTTTGTACCTCATAGAACTTTCTCCAAAATTGATTGATTATATTACCAGACACAAAGCAAGTCTCAACAGACACAAGAAAATTGAAATAAACCCCTGCATGCTATTTGATCATCACAGATTAAAGCTGGATATCAACAGAAACAACAGAAAGCTTACAAACTTGTAGAAACTGAACAACTCACTACTGAATGAAAGATTGGTCAAGACAGACATTTAAAGACTTTCTAGAACTGCATGAAAATATACATACCATACCAAACTTATGGGACACAATGAAGGTGGTTGTAAGAGGCAAGTTCATAGCTCTAAGTACCTACATAAAAAAACTGGAGATTTCTCATAGTAGCAAATTAACAGCACACCTGCAAGCTCTAGAACAAAAAAGAAGAAATCACACAAAAAGGAGCAGATGCTAATAAATAATCAAACTCAGGGCTGAAATCAACAAAATAGAAACAAAACAACACAAAAAAATTAAATGAAACAAAGAGTTGTTTTATTTTGTCTTGTTTTGGGGAAAATCAGTAAGATTGACAAGCCCTTAGCCAAATTAACAAACAAATAAACAAACAAACAAACAAAAAATGGAGAGAATATCCAAATAAAATTAAAAAGGAAAGGGGTACATAACAGACACAGAGGAAATCCAGAGAATCATAAGGACTACCATAAAAACCTGTATTCCATCAAATTGGAAAATCTAAAAGAAATGGATAATTTTCTAGATACGCAACACTTACCAAAGTTAAAGCAAGATCAGATAAGCGATTTAAGCAGACCTACAACTCCTAGTGAAATAGAAGCAGTCATTAAAAGACTCCCAAACAACAAACAGCCAGGGCCTGGTGGTTTAAGCGCAGAATCCTACCAGAATTTCAAATATGCACTAATGCCAATGCTCCTCAAATTATTCTACAAACTGGAAACAGAGGGAACACTGCGCTAATTGTTTTATGAGGTCACAGTTACCCTGTTACCCAAATCATATAAAGATCCACAAAAAAGAAAGAATTATATATGAATTTTTTCTTATGAACATAGATGCGGAAAATCTCAATGAAATACTTGCAAATAGAATTCAAAAAAATCATCCACCATGATCAAGAATGCTTTTTCTCAGAGATGTACAGATAGTTCACCATATGTGAGTCAATAAGTGTAATCCACTATATAAACACCAAAAGCAAAACCCACATGATCATCTCATTAGATGCAGAAAAGGCCTTTGACAAGATCCAACCTTCCTTCATGCTAAAAGTCCTGGAGAGAATGGGCATACAAGGACCATACCTAGAAATAATAAAGGCGATATACAGCAAGCCAGTAGCCAACATCAAATTAAATGGAGAGAAACTTAAAGCATTTCCTCTAAACTCAGGGACAAGACAAGGATGTCCACTTTCACCATATCTCTTCAATATAGTACTTGAAGTTCTTGCTAGAGCAATAAGACAACTAAAGGAGATCAAGGGGATACAAATTGAAAGAAAGAAGTCAAATTATCGTTATTTGCAGATGATATGATAGTATATATAAGTGACCCCAAATATTCCACCAAAGAACTCCTACAACTGATAAATACCTACAGCAAGGTGGCTGGATACAAAATTAATTCAAAAAATCAGAAGCCCTGTTTATATAAAGATAAATGGGCCGAGAAAGAAATTAGGAAAACAACACCCTTCACAATAGTCACAGACAATATAAAATACCTGGGGGTAACTCTACCCAAGCAAATGAAAGACCTGTATGACAAGAACTTTAAGCCCTTGAAGAAAGAAATTGAAGAGGACATCAGAAGATGGAAAGATCTCCCATGCTCGTGAATGGGTTGGGTCAACATAATAAAAATGGCCATCCTGCCAAAAGCAATATATAGATTCAATGCAATTCCTATCAAAATACAAATGCAATTCTTTATAGACATGGAAAAAACAACTCTCAACTTCATATGGAATAACAAAAAACCCAGAATAGCTAAATCAATCATGTACAATAAAAAAAAAAATCTGGAGATATCACCATCTCAGATTTCAAGCTAGACTACAGAGCAATAGTAATAAATACAGCACAGTACTGGTATATAGAAACAGACCAGTGGATCAATGGAATTGATTTGAAGACACACCTATGGTCACTTAATTTTTGACAAAAAGTCAAAACTGTACAATGGAAAAAGGATAGCATCTTCAACAAATGGTGCTGGTCTAACTGGATGTTGATATGTAAAAGAATGAAATTAGACCCATACTTATCACCTTGCACAAAACTTAAGTCCAAGTAGATCAAAGACCTTAGCATAAGGCCGGACACACTAAATCTAATGGAAGAGAAAGTGGGGAAAAGCCTCAAACTGATTGGCACAGGAGACAACTTCCTGCACAGAACACCAATGCTCAGGCTCTAAGACCAACAAGCAATAAATGGGACCTCATGAAACTGAAAAGCTTCTGTAAGGCAAAGGACACTGTCATTAGAACAAAACAACAGCCTACAGATTGGGAAAAGATCTTTACCAACCCCACTTCTGACAGACGGCTAATATCCAAAATTTATAAAGAACTCAAGAAATTAAACACCAAGAAACCAAATAATCCAATCAAAAAAAAAAAAAAAAAACGGGAAACAGCTAAACTGAGAATTCGCAAAGGAGGAATCTCTAATGGCAGTGAGACATTTGAAGATAAGCTCAACATCCTTAATCATCAGAGAAATGCAACTCAAGACAACTCTGAGATTCCATCTCACACCTGTCAGAATGGCTAAGATCAAAAACTCAAAGGACAGCACATACTGGCTAGGTTGTGACAAAAGGGGAACACTCCTGCATTGATAGTGAAAGTGCAAACTTGTACAGCCACTGTGGAAATCAGTCTGGTGATATCTTAGAAAACTTGGAATAGCCCTACCTCAAGACCTAGCCATACCACTTCTGGGTATCCAGCCAAACGATTCCTTAACAAACCACAAGGACATATCCTCATCTATGTTCATAGCAGCCTTATTTGTAATTGCTAGAAACTGGAAACAACCCAGATGTCCCTCAACCAACAGATGGTTAAAAAAATTGTGGTACATTAATACAATGGAATACTACTCAGCTATCAGAAACAAAGAAATCATGCATTTTGCAGCCAAATGGATGGAACTAGAAAAGTTCATCCTGAGTAAGCTAACCCAGACGCAGAAGGATGCACATGGCATCTACTCACTTAAAATTGGATTTTAGCCATATAGTACAGGATACTATCCTACAACCAACATACCAAAAGGATCAGGAACAGAGACTTTGTTGCCTATTAATGGGACAATTTGCCCTAGGGGAGCTACCATGTAAGCCCTCAGTGCAAGAGGAAGCTCTTAGCCCTCATATGACTGTTGAACTGAGATGGGCTGATATGCAGGGACACTCCACACTGGAGGAGTGGGATGGGTGGGAGAGAAAGGAAAAGGTAGAGGGTTGAAGCAGGAGGGATAAGAAAAAGGGCACTATGATGGAGATGTAACTTGAAGTAATAAACAAACATTAAAAAAAAGATATTAAAAGATGGAAAGATCTCCCATGCTCGTGGATTGGTAGGATTAACAGATTAAAAGTAGTCATCCTACCAAAAAGCAATCTACAGATTCAGTGCAATCCTCATCAAAATTCCAACACAATTCTTCACTGATCTTGAAAAAACAATTTTTAAGTTCATATGGAAACAAAGAAAACCCAAAATAGCTAAATAATCCTGAATAATAAAGGAACTGGGGGAGGTATCATTATCCCTGATTTCAAATTGTAGTACAGAGGTATAGTAATAAAAATAGCATGGTATAGGCACAAAAACAGATATGTTAATCAATGGAATTGAGTTAATGATCCAGACATGAATTCATACACCTATGGACACATGATTTTTGATAATGAAGCCAGAAATACACACTGTAAAAAAGAGAGCATCTTCAACAAATGATGCTTATGAAACTGGATGGTTATATGTGGAAGAATTCAAATAAATCTATACTTGTCACCCTATACAAAATTCAACTCTAATGGATTAAAGACCTCAACATAAAACCAGATACACTGATTCTCAAAGCGGAAAAAGTTGGGAATAGGTCAATGAACTCATTGACAAAAAGATGACTTTCTGAACAGAACACCATTAGTGCAGACACTAAGATAGATCAACATTTCATTCATGGGACCTCATGAAACTGAGAAGCTTTAGCCTGGAACACTATCATTTGGACAAAGCAACAACCTACAGTATGGGAAATGATTTTTTACCAACTACACCTCTGATAGAGGACTAATAGCCAAAATATATAAAGAACTCAAAAAACTAGTTATCAAGAAAACAAATAACCCAGTTAAAAATGGGGTACAGATCTAAACAGAATTTTCAAAAAAGGAAACTCAAATGGCTGAGATACACTTAAAGAAATGTTCAAAATCTTTAGTCATCAGGGAAATGCAAATTTAAACCACTTTGAAATTCCATCTTATAACTGTCAGAATGTCTAAGATCAATAAAACAAGCTCATGCTGGCAAGGTTGTGGAGCAAGGGGAATACTCAACCACTGCCGGTGGAAGCGCAAACTTGTACAGCCACTATGGAGATCAGTGTGGTGGTTCCTCAGAGAGCTGGAATCAATCTGTCTCAAGACCCAGCTGTACCACTCTTGGGCATGTACCCAAAGGATGCTTCATCCCACCATAGAGACACTTGCTCACACATGTTTATTGCTGCTCTTTTCATAATAGCCAGAAATTGGAAACAACCTAGATGCTAGTCTAGATAAAGAAAATGTGGCACATTTACATGATGGAGTATTACTCAGCCATTATTTAAAAAATTAAATCATGAAATTCCCAGGTCAATGGATAAAACTAGAAAAAAAAAAAAATCCTGAGTGAGTAACTCCAGACACATAGAGACACATGTGGTATGTATTCGCCTATAAGTGGGTATCAGTTCTTAATTTAATGATAACCAAGCTAAAATCCGTAGACTTAGGTATGCAATAAGAGATGGGGGGGACAGATTTCATTAAGAAAAGGAAATAAATAGTTATAGATGTTGGAGTAAGGACTAGATCAGGCGGGGAAGTGGAGAGGGGGAGAGGGGAGTGGAACAAGGGCAGAGACAGCTAAAATTAAGGGCCATAGTATAGAAACCCAACACAAAAAGTCTTCCTAAAATAAATTCACATACAAAGCTATTCTAAATGAAATTATCAACTAATGGGAAAGACAGAACCTCAACTGGCCATCTCTGTTCATTAAATGAAGCTTCTAGTACTGGGACTGGGTTATACCCAATTGTGTTGTTGGACAAAGGGGTCTCATGGGAATCCCTAAACAACAAGACTGTAAGTTGCTCTACAGAAACTGACACCAAGGCCCCATTGTTGAAGACAACACCCACACAGCACACTAAACATGGAGAGGTCAAGCTGGTGCCTACACATAACATTTACCCCCATGTTCTAGTGTCTTTGGTATGGGAAGATACTTTTCAGGCCACCAAAAGAGAAATGTAAAGACCAACCCAGCCACAAACCCTTTGATCTACAATGCTGTCCTGCCTACAAGATATGCTAGAGCAATGGTGGCACAAAGCTTACAGGAACAATCAACCAATATCTGATTTGACTTTAGGATACTCCGCAAAATAGAACTCATAGCTAACAGTGCTTGGGTGACCAAGAACTTGACTAGATAGCCCAGGGACCTAAATAAACCAAATACTACTGTCCTTTAAAAGAAGTTGCAATAAAATGACTCCTGATGACCTTCTGCTATACTCAGAGATCAGTTCCTTGCTTAGCTATGATCAGAGAAGCTTCCTCCTGAAGCAGATGGGAACAAATACAGAGACCCATAGCCAGACATTATGTAGAGAGTGAGGGATCTTGGAATAGTCAGTCCTAATGTGGGTCTCTCTATGAAATCCTTCCCCTCTGGGCGTAGGGAACCCTGTAGACAAGGAGGCAGAGGGGAGGAAGACACACAAGGCAAAACTCATAGGAAGTCACAGACTGAGGCACCATGCCTAGGCTGACTGGTCTGCAGCAGGTCCTCTGCATATAGATTATGGTTTCCAGTTTAGTGATCGTATGGAATTCCTGAGTGTACAAACAGCGAGTCTCTGATTCTTGTGCCTACTCTTAAGCTCCTTAATCAGGATATATTTTATGATAAAAATATCTACTTAATAAAAGAAAAAAAGAAAAAGATTCAGCAAATGTTCTTAAAGACAAATGGTTCACCAGCTGAAAGATATTTTCTGGGCACAATTCCTTAGATACATATAATTACAGGAACATAGCAAAATGCTGTTAAAGTCGGTGAAATAATTTCAGAGTCAGAAATTCCCTTATTCTAAATCCAACCACACAGCTCTGTGTCTAGAGGCAGCACATCAATACTCTGTGACTTCTTTTACTCAGTAGTTTGAAATATACAAGTGGCCAGATAATTACATGCCTATAATATCAGTGTCTGGGAGGCTGATGCGGGAAGTTCACAGATTTAGATCTGGCATGTGTGTGGCTATGGCTCAACATCCTGCACTGAGGATGCGGGGATATGTACACCTTCTAGGTTTACTCCTGAATAGTGAACAGCCACATGTGATATCATTTTTTCAGAAGAATTGTCACCTGTGCTGGCTAGTTTCATGTCAACTTGACGTAAGCTACAATCATCTGAGAAGAGCAAAGTTCAATTGAGAAACTGCTTCTGTAAGATCGGACTGAAGGCACGCCTGTAATATTTTCTTAGTTAGTGACTGATTGGGGAGGGCCCAGTGCATTGTGGGTGGTGTCACCCCTGGGCTAGTAGTCCTGGGTTTTATTAGAAAGCAGATTGAGCAAGTCATGGGGAGAAAGTCAGTGAGAAGCACTCCTCCATGGCCTCTGCATCAGCTCCTGCCTCCAGGTTCCTGCCCTCCTTGTGTTCCGGTCCTGACTTCTTTCATTGGTAAACAGTGCTGTAGAAGTGTAAGCCAAACAATCCTTTTCCTTGCTAAGTTGGTCATGATGTTTTGCCACAGCAATAGTAACCCCAACCAAGACACTCAGAGTATGTGTCCATGTATGTAAACATGTGCACACACAAAAAGCACACAAGGACATCAGACCCCACAGAGCTGGAGTCATATGCCCATTTTCTCACATGGATGTTGGGATGTGAACTCCAGTTCCCATGATTGGGCAGCAAGTGCCCCTAACCACTGAGCCCTCTCTGCAGACCTTGACATCATTTTTAGTCAAGATTTGTCACTTAACAAATATCTAGGTTGACTGTCAACCACAGGCAGGACCCACCTGTCTCCACTCCCAGTGCTGGGGTTCCAGACATCATTTTGAGAGAAGATTCAAAGGTCAGGGAGATTTAAGGACAGAGAAACTGACTTTACATGGAGATGCAGACGTGGTAAAAGATTACACACCAGAGGAGCACAGGTAGACGGGAGACGCCACTCAGATCATTTTAGGAAAACTTCATCTGCTCAATTTCCAAGTCTTTAAGTCAGGAGGAGCCTTTTGGGAATTCTTTCAACACCTGTGTGCTCAGGGTCTTCACTGAGTTGTCACTAGATGATGGCACAGACTCTGAAGCTGACACCATTTCCACGCAGCACTCCAGATAAAATATTCTGTCCTATTCTAACATCTCTTTGTTCTGACATTTGCTATTCTTTGCCTGTGTTTTCCTTCTGACACTGTACTGTGTCATTTAGCATGTGTGAATGAGGACTCGTTTTTCACTTCTCTAAGACTCAGAATGTTATTTCAGTCTGAGTTCTTAGGAACTCTGCGCATGTACAGCCAGCCTGGGGTAGGCAGCAAATTCCCTCAACTCTGTATTGGGAAAGAACACAGTTCCCTCTCCACTGAGTGTAGGCGTCACCATCCTTCCATGGCTTCAGGATTTATGTCAGTAACTCAACTTTGGTTCTCTGTGTGTACTAGGAGAACAACTGTGGCAATTCTTCTTCTTATGTCCTCACACCACAACACAGCCTTGGCTCTGCATTTGGCTAATACTGTTCTCCCACTAATGTAAGGGAGTAGCATCTCCTAAGGGAGTAGCACCTCCTATCAGACTAATCTTCCCCTATTAGCACTTACAAACTCTCAAGAGCAGTAGTAATGTGTTGTGTATTGATACAAAATTAAGGTTAACATTTTTAAAGGTACTGTTCCTATGCAATGTTCATAATAATGCAATGTGAAGTTCTAGGCCTTTTGATAGCAACTATGACAAACTGTTCAGGATAATTAAGAAATGCAAACTAATAGTCATTCAACTTGTCATTTTGTTAAGTACTAGTGTAGTTTATCACAGTTGTTTTCTAAGTTAATCAGAAATCAAGTTGTTAAGAGACAAGCAACACTTGCTCACTCAAATATACAGAGATAGATAGGTGGTCTTCAAAAACCTCAGGAGATCTGTAGAACATGGCATTTAAAGATATTTTCTTAAGATTTTTTTTTTTTGATATTGAGACATGTCAGCTCCTGACAGCACCCCTATTCTACTCCAAGCAGAAGATGAGCATTGAAGAATCTCCATTTGGAGATGGCTGCATTAGTGGCAAGTTTGTCACTGGGCAAGAGAAAGCCCTTGCTTCAACTGTAGACAGACTGCTGCCCAAAAAGTACAAAAACTGGAAGCAGGTAAGTAGACAGCCTAGCTCTGCCAAGACAGGGTGGGAAGGTCCTTCACAATTTCTGCTTTACAATTAATGTCTGTCAGAGATACTGGGCCAAAAGGCTGAAGATAGATGCTCTAATGTACGGAGAGAAATTGGGGAGTGTCCAGGCAGCCACTGGTATGTCATTTCTTAGTTTTGGAAGCTGCTTGCTCTGCACTTCCTGTATATTCAGATATATTTATCCTTCTCAGATCTCTGATATGGTTAAAGTATAGATAGTTATAGTCTCATAGTTAAGGGTTAAGTCGTTTAGGAATTAAAGTGCTGTTTTAGGTCTAAGAAGATGTTTTTAAGTTGATAGTGGATGTTAGGATAGAAATCCAATTAGGTATAGAACTCTAAACTTATCGAGATAGCTAGATAATAGAATATTATTATTAGTTGCCAAATCACATGAACTGGACATTGGGAATGTATATTATACCTTATAATTGTCCTAATTGTTGCCTAATTGTTCTTATTGCTTTGTATTGTATTTATTGTTATAAGAAAAAGAGCCTTTTATTGGACTAAAAGGAGGAGCTGTTGGGGGGAAAAGATACACCTTAAATAAAGGAAAAAAAAGATGGTGAGGAAAGAGGGTTGGAGGGTGGGACTGGGAAGGGAGGAGGGAGGGGGCTATGACTGAGATGTAACTTGAAGAAATAAATAATTGTTGGGGAAAAAGAAAAAGAAGACGACAATGATACTGGGTTTCACAGTCTGAATTTTTTCTTCCAAGAGCAGGTTCTACCTAGTTGGTGCTGGGCTGAGCATCTAAAACCTGCACTAAATCCTGCAGTCTTACTGGCTAAAGAATCTAAGAATGGGCTCTAGGTCTAACTGCACAGCTGGGGAATGATACAACTTCAGAAAATTGACACCCACAAACCAAAAGCCTATACTGCATGATGCCTGGGGGTTGGTTCTTTTGAGACAAAAAGTCTTGCTGGGTAGCCCTGCCTGGCCTGAAACACTGTGTACACTAGTTAGCCTGCAGGTCAAACCTGCAGGATGCCCTGCGTCTGCCTCTGCCTAACAAGTACTGATATTATGAGCATACCCTATTATGCTGGGCAATTGAACTGTGCATGCGACAGGGCAACCTTACCAAGCTCAACTAAAGCCAAAGGAACTGAGCTAAACTGAGAGCTTGGTTGCTGCCCACCAGAGAAAGCACAGTTAGAGATCTGGATTTATCCAAGTTAACTGCCTGCTAGTATACAATATTAACATTCTTCATGAAGCAACAGAAACCTAAGTTTTTACAAAGTATGAGTCATAGCCCTAAAGTACTCAATAGGAAGGAAGGAAATAGAGAAAGGAAAAGGGAAAAGGGAAAGGAAAGAAAAGGAAAAGGAAAAGGGAAAGGAAAGGAAAGGACACACTCAAAGGAAATCGGGGGACTAACTGTAATGGGCCAAATATCAACATTAACAAGCGACGATTAAAGTCACATTTAGTTTTAACTAAGGGAATAAGTTCTATTATAAAATAAACTAAAAGGAAAACTTGGAGAAATAGAAATTACTTGAGATAAAAGAAACAGAAAGATGCTACATCCTGCACAGCTTGGGTCTCAGAGCCTTGCTGAGGACACAAAGAAAGGAGACAAACACACAGAGAAAAGCTGGGTCAATGGTCTGTGTGGTCTGACGGAGTACACCTACTAGCACAACAACCCAGAACCTGGAACATAATGTCAGCACAGTATGGAAGGGTTAGCCTGGCAGGAGAGCTCTGTGAGCAGTCTCAGGCTGAAGATGCTACAGCTGCTAGCTTTTGCACACACTGGTCAGTCATTTGTGAAGATTCATAATTGCACCAGAGGAAGAAGGCTATGTGCCAACTTTAACCCTGAACCATACATATGGGAAAAGGCTTTGCCAATTTCCCATGGGTCTCAGGTCTTGGTCCTTGTCATGCCCATGCCAACAATACACATCCACTCAGTACTTCCTCTGCTCCCTACAAAAGGAAATGTTAGAACTGAAGAATAATACACATGGAGGGAAAATTCACTAGATTGTTTTTAACAGCAGCTTAGAGAATCAAAGGAAAGACTAAGGAGAGATAAATAGTTATACAGGTATTATTCAATCTGAAAAACAGAAAAAAAATGTTGAAAGACATGAACACAGCACCCCAGGTATCTCTGGCATAAAAATCAAAGGTTAAATATCAACAGAATTTGAATCTAAAAAGGGATGGTAAAACAAAATGAGAGAACAAAACACTGAAAGAAGCCATGACAAACAGAATGCAACCGGCTCCTAGATCTGGCTTTAAATGCCACTTTTCAATGAAAGGAACCAGGCCCCTCAGATAAGTAGATACTAATAGGACAGAGCGGGGAAAATACAAGATGAGTCTAAGGGTGTCAGTTGATTCCAGACACAGTCAAATGACAATCAAGATTGGCCACCACAGCATCTTTCCAGAGGAAGGAAGTGGGGAGAAACAGAAGGGACAGGAGCCAACCTGAAGTGCTCCTAAAGGCTGGACCAAGTGGTGATTCTGGGCTAGAACCAAGAATGAAAATACCACCTATGCATCTACTCTCATATAAACTCAGGCTGCCTAGCTGGACGAATGTGACTTGGCAAAGGACAGGGAGCAGAAAAGGAAATTCCTGTTCTAGGTAGAGAAGCCCTGAAATTGTTTCACTGTCAAGTTCAGCATCACCGTCACTGTGGTCAGTCATCACAGCACACCCTGATAGGGTGCAGTAAGAAGGGCACTTTGTGTTGATGGCAGACCCTCAGGCTGCCTTTCTTCCTCTCAGAAACCAGGCCACACCCTGCCTTAGCCTCTCTCCTGTCTCCATAGTTTTCTTCCTCCCACATTCAACTATGAACAAGCCCACTCCACTCCACACCTTGCTATTGCAGGATAAATTTATACTCCTACCTAGTACGTGACCCCTGAGCATGGAGGCTAAGCCCGACTACATTATGTGGTATGAAACTCCCCACCACACTCTAGAAACATATAAAATTTAGGAACCCTGTTCCAAGGGTCCTTCCCTTCCTTCAGGATCTGCCATGTTATAATATGGTGGCAGTCTCTCCTGATGAAATTCCTCTCCAAGTTTTGAGGAAAGTTTTCTCTCTCTCTTTAAGACCATGCTCTACTGACTCTGTTATGTTCCTCCCAACTGCTCTTCAAGACGTAATCCATGGACCTTACTGTTACCTAAAGCAGCAGCCCATTCTAGAGGTAACCACGTGTTAGCTCCTTTCTCAGACCTGCTGAGTCTGACTTGCACTTTTGTTATCACACCCACACCCATTACCTCCCTGAGCATGAGAAAATACCATACATGTTCACATCAATGGACATCCTGAAACACCTGGCCAGCACTGAACACCAGGACATCCTGAAACACCTGGCCAGTACTGAACACCAGGACTCTGAATGGCACATGTGGGACAGAATGGACATGTCTGATTTAAAATGTGCTAAGATAGACAAAAATAAAAGGACATTAATGGAAATACTATAGTTAAAAGCTTATTCACAAAGACAACTTTTCAAATGTAACAAATATATCTTATACAAGAAAACTTAGGGGAAGCTGGTGATGACTATGTGGTAATTCCCTCTACTATCTGTGCAACTTTTTGGTAACCCTACATTATTTCAGAAGTAATCATTTATCTTTAAAATTGTGGGCACTTGTGCTGGTGCACAAATCAGGACACTGAAGTAGGTAAAGTGGGGACAACAGCACAGGGCCAGCCTTCCAGAGCAGGGAGGCCTTGTCTCAAAAAAGGTAAAATCTTCCAGATCCATAACCCAGGGTCTCTGGATGACCAGCAAGCACACTACCAACTAAGCTATGTCCTCAACTCCTGTTGCTGCTGCTTTTGTTGTTGTTGTTGCTTGTATGTTTTTGTCAGGGTCTCTTGTACCACAGGCTGGCCTTGAACGTGCTATGTGGTCAAGGACAGCCTTGAACTTATGACCCTCCCATGTGCACTTCCTATGTGCTGGGACTGTAAGCGTGCACAACCATGCCTGGCCTTTTTGGAAAATTTTAAAATAGAAATAGAGAAAACTGTTCTACGTGGAAGGCTTTGGCAACACAGACCACACACTTGTGACGGGGAGGTTTCTAGGGGCTGCCGTGGGAAGGCATGTTCAGAAGGAAGGGCCTGCTGAGGTCCCTGGCCAGCACAGCACAGAACCTACTTTGATGTCTTGGTATAGTCTGAGCAGCTGCTAGCTCAGCTCAGAATTGGTAAACACGAGTTCAAAAGCATCAAATCGCTAAACATCTGACAGGTCCCAAGTCTCCAAGCGAGATTTTCAGACAGCTATCAAATCAAGCAAAGGCAGATGCTCAGGAAAGAATGGGCAACCTGTAGCCAGTCTTGGGAACAGAGAGAAGCATGGGTGAGGTAGTTCTGATGGGGGATGGGCAAGGTGGACTCAGCCCTGCTGGGGTGAAGGAGCCATCTCAGTAAGGCGTGCCTGGAGGGGTCTCTGGGACTCTAGTAGGTAGTACTGGCCAGAGTGAACACATGTGGGACACACCCCTGGAAAGGACCCTCAATTCTGAGAGCCTTAATTTCAGGGTGATGTGGATGTGGGTGCAGTTCACCATGCCTTCTCAGTCATCTTGGATTTCTTCTCCTTTTCTTTACTTCACTGAAGGCTACCATGTTGCTTTCCTTGCACCCAGGTGGTACAATTTTCCACAGTGCTGATGCTGCATTCTGTGGCACAGCTACACACTCAGCCCTGTGCCCGTGAAAGGCACCCAAACAACCACTGTCTTTGTCTTTCCATCCATCCAACACCACACCCAATGCCTACCTGCCACCCAGGAATGTGACACGGGATTGCAAACCCGAAACGTAAGGAGCACCAAAATCTCACATATATCAGAAGAAAGGTGTGTTTTAGATGGAATCTAGTAAAACTTCACTATATGCAACATTGTATCCCAATCATGCTTACACTCCACTGGCTGATACAGTTAGAACCAACTGTCATAATGTGACATTCCATGCATCCCAACTGGGCAAAACACAATTCACAAAACATTCCTACCACCAGACACTGAAGTGGCACACTGGGAGTTGGATGATAGTGCAAAGGTATTTAAGAATGGAAAAATTGGGAAATAAACCCACTCTTAGGCCTGCTTCTAACTAGTCCAGGTATAGGCTTGCTGGCTGACACCTATGCAAAGGGTCAATCCAGTTTCCTCAGAGAAGCTCTGAGTAGCCAAAGGGGCTGACAGAACCTCTTCAACAAGAAAAGTACCTCACTTCTCCCTCCACCACCCCTATTCTCAGGAAATGGCTTTGAAAGCCTTCAGAACTTAAGTAGCCCATTCCAGGGCAGAGCAGCGGGCCCAGTGCTGAGAACAAGGCTGAGAGGCAAGGTGACTTGGAAGTGCTGTGTCCACAGGGACCCAAGATCAACACCACCTAGACTTCTGTGGGCATAAATCAATTGATGCAGCTTCACAAATAAGAGAACTGACTTGACAGTTAAAGATTTACCAAACCACCTACAGAGTTTTGTGATGATGGATAAAATTTAACAAACTATTCAAAACTGTGTTAGAAGATATAACTTATTTTTGTCTGTAAATATTCATACTGGAAACAGGTCTAGAGTAATAGGGTTGGGCTACAGGTATCAGCACAGTAAAAATAAAGAGATCAGGGAAAGTTATAAACATAGACAAAAATATCAGCTTTCCAGTAAAGTCATCTCCCCTAGGAATGTGAGAGATTTCACTTTAAAGACGGCTTTATGTGAAACCGAGGCTGGGCTGGGACATGGAAACACTTCCAGTGTCAGTAACAGCTGCTGTTACACAGCAATTACTCCAGTTCTTGGAGCAGATTTTATTAGTGAAAAGAAATGAAAACTAGGGATTCAATTGCCAATTCCTCTTCTCAAACACAAGCCCTCTAAAACACAATTATGGAATAGTCTGATGGAAAGACACAATATATTTGTTTTAAAACAAGAAAACCTAGCCAAATGTTCGTCATCTGATAATTGGTTACACAAAATGTGTTCTAGTCACACAATGGAATATTATCTAGCCATAAAAAGGGAGTGCTGATGGTTGCTCAAAATGGATGAACCTTGGAGGCCCCGTGCTGAGAGCAAAGTGAGACACAAAGGCTGTGGCCAGGTGGGTAACGCTGTTTAATTCTCTATGCAGAAGCCTAAGGTGGCAAATCCATCGTGACAGCGCACAGGCTAAGCATATTCGTGTACTAGGACCAAAGGACATGAGGCATGAGTGCTCCAGGCCACACGGGTCCCTTCTGGAGTCTTACAGTGGGGATTGTGCAGCTCTGTGGACACACTGACGTCACCAGAGCTTAAAGGGAAGATCCTGTGGTCTGTGCAATGCATTTTAACAAGGCTGGAGGAGGGGGAAAACACAGACAGACAGCCAGACAGACAGACAGAGCAGCCATTTCAACAGAGGTTGGTGTGAATTCTCTTACACGCCCTTTAGATAAGAGCAAATGTGTGCCTGATGCAGCAGGTGGACTGTTGCTGAGGGCTGCGGTCATCTTGTATTTTAACAATTGTTTAAAATAAGCATGCAGAATTCAGATGCGGTGATGCATGGCTTTAATTCTAGCACTCAGGAGGCAGAGACAGGCGGATCTCTGTGGGTTCAAGGTCCTACAAAGTGTTCCAGGACGGGCAGGGCTACACAGAGAAACCCTCTCTAGAGGAAGGTGGAGGGAGAGAGACAGAGAGAGGAAAAAGGGACAGAGAGACAGCGAGGGGTACCTGTGAACGGGAATTTGTTGTTAATGATAAGCTACCATGTTCCTATCTCCTGCTATCATGGGATGGAATTCAACTTTAGGATTTAGTCTATTTATTTTAATAACCTTTAGAGGCTGGAGAGATGGCTTAGGGGTCAAGAGTGCTTGCTACTCTTCTAGAAGACCAAGTTTAAATCCAGCACCCATATCAGGAGGCTCACAATAGCCTTAAACTCCAGATCCAAGGGATCCTATGCCCTCTTCTGGGCTCCATGGGCCCTGAACTCATCTGTGCGTGTGTGTGTGCACGCACACACACACAAAAACAAATCTCAAAAAACATTTAACATGTACAGCATTCATTTTCTAAATCTACCCAATGACTGAACTGTTCAGATTTCTTCCCCTTAGGAAGTAAAAAAGCATAAAACCATAGGTTGGATTTGTTAACTTGTTTTTTTTTTCCTGCCATATATTAAAATACAAAAGACCTAAAATAAATGTAACATTGCCATAATCTACTTTAAATCATCTTGAACAAGTTGAGAAGCCCTGATAAAAATGATTTAATCTGGAATCAAATGTATATCTATTATTTAAAAAATGACATGGATAGAAGGATGTGGTGGTTAGCGCCTATAACTACACAGCACTTGTGAAATTGAGGTAGGAGGATTACTATAAGGTTCAGGCTAGCCTGGGTTACATAATGAGTTCTAGGCCAGCCTAGGCTACAGAGAATCTGCCTTAAAAATGAGAATAAAAACAAAAAAAGTGACAGAGAAATTAAATGCTCAAAAAACTGCTTTTAAGCAAAGTGTAGGACAATTCTATTCCCTAAAGCAAGGCACATGGCCATTCCCTAAAATGAGGCAAGGATCAAAGGATGAGAAACATGGAGTGGATGGTAAGGGAGCTGAATGCAGTAGTCTTCCTCAGAAGGGACAGACAGGGACTGGGATTGTGGTCTTTTCTTCAGATTCCTGATGTGCGTGTTCTGTCCTGCTCTGAATGGAGAAATCAAGAGTCTGAGGAGCTGAACGATGCTCTTTACAGATGCTGCAAACACCTACGACACAGTGTGCCAAACTCTCCTGAAGGCCTGTCTCCAGGGCATGGGTAGAACCTGGGCTCCCCACATCCCTCCTCCCCCAAAGGAAAGATATAGTGTGAAGATAGGTTTAAAACAGCTTCTAAGAGGACCTTAGCCCTGATCCTGCCTGGACACATTACCCACCTAGCCCCAAACCCCCCCACACTGAGGGTCAGCTACTTCTGCAGAGATCACCCTCCCGTCAGGTGACACAAGACACACAGGGTCTGAACCTGGTCCTATTTGAAGCAGCTGTGACTAAAGCCTGGCACAGAGAAAGGTAGAAACTGCCAGCCTGCTCCAAGGAGAACTGAAAATAGAGGAAAATGACACCTGGCCCTTTGTTGATCCTTTCAGTTTCTAGAAGCTAGATACAACAATTTATTCTGTTAATTCTTCAGAGGAAAAAATCCAGGTCCCTTAACCCACCTCTGCCCTGACTATGGCTTCAGAGTTCCTGTCTCATGCAGCCTGCTGGCACATGGCATAGAGCCTGTGTGCGGTCATATTCCCTTGACAGCTCTCCAGTTGCCTTTTTCCAGTAGGAAGCTTTGCCTTACAACCTTGTAACTACAGAAGTAGGCTTTCTCTTGCTTCAACTGTAGACAGAATGCTGCCTGAAAAGGACAAAACTTGGAAGCAGGTAAGTAGACAGCCAAGCTCTGCCAAGACAGGGTAGGTAAGTCCTTCATAATTCCTGCTTTACAATCAATGTCTGTCAGAGATACTGGGCCAAAAGATTGATGCTCTAATTTATAGAGAGAAACTGGGGACTGTCCAGGCAGCCAGTTGTCTCTCATTTCTTATTTTTGAAAGCTGCTGGCTTTGCACTTCCTGTTTATTCAGATATATTTATCCTTCTCAGGTCTCTGATGTGGTTGAAGACTAGATAGTTATAGTCTCAAGTTAAGTTTTAAGTTGTTCAGGAATTAAAAGGATGTTGTAGGTCTAAGAAGATTTTTTTTTAGTTGGTAATGCAAGTTAGGATGGAAACTGAGTTAGGTATAGAACTTTAAACTCATCAAGATAGATAGATAATAGACTATTATTATCAGTTGCCAAATAAGTATGGACTGTTATACCTTATAATTTTCCTAATTGTTCTTATTGTTTTGTATTGTATTTATTGTTATAAGAAAAAGAGCCTTTTATTGAACTAAAAAGGGGAGTTATTGGGGGGAAAAGATACACCTTAAATTTTTAAAAAAGCGGATAGGAGGGAGGGGGAAGACGGTAGGAGGGTGGGACTGGGAGGGGAAAGAGGGAGGGAACTGTGATTTGAGATGTAACTTGAAGAAATAAATAAATGTTGAAGAAAAAAAGTAGGCTTTCGATGAAACTCAAAATTCTTAAGCCTCAGGACCACACCTAATTGAGAGTCAGAAAGATCCTAAAAGTCAGGGACGACCAGGTCTAAACAAGTGTCTTCCAGATATGACAAGACAGCTACGCTCATGAACTCACAGCAGCCATAGTTGCCTGCATAAGATCAAGCCAGTAAAGATTTGAGCTTGGAGCTGGGACAGACTCATAAGTGCCCTTCAGTTCTCCACCCTGAGGAGCCACTGATACTTGAAAACTTCTGGGAGAAGGGAAAGTCAGCATTCCTTAAAAGTGTGGTCCCCTGGAAGGCCAACCTCACTCCACTAGACAGTCCCAAACCATAGTATATGAAAAACACAAACTAGACTCAGTGGGTTATTTTTAAAAAAGGACATGAAGTTGAGAAGAACTGTATGCAGGCACGGGAGGAGTCACGAAGAGAAGTGGGAGTAAATGTGATCAAAATATACTGTATACATATGAAATTAATCCTTTGAGAATATCAGCAAGTGTCATTATTTTTATGTAACACTATTGCAGTCAAGCAATATTCTGGAGTGCTTCTAACCTAGGAAGAGTATTCGTGATTTCCCAGATATTTTTATTCCCAGCATCTCTGTATGATTTCCCAGAGAGTAGCAAACAGCTGGTACTTCAGTATTAGTAATTAAGATTCAGATTTGTGAATGTTCTCAGAAATACATAAAACTAAAAAAAAATCACTTATATCTTGGAATTCCCCAGGGTAAATTATAGTTAAGCGAATCGCCTCCTCCTTGGAAGTGGATCACAGTGTTTCTCCAAGCTGCTGTAGGAACCACATGCATTACCTACTATCTAGGGGTGCAGGGGCTGCTGGGAACCACCTAGGGGTGCAGGGACTGCTGGGAATGCAGGTGCTCAGGTGAGTGGTGCCAGGGCCTCCAGGAGAGCAGCCAACAACTTACACTGGAAACAGGACATTCAAAGACTTCACATGGACTTAAGAGCTTCTGAGCTCCCTGAACCAACCCTTGCCCTCACAGACACAGACTAGATTCTCTCAAGTCACTGCATACATAAAGTTTAAGAAAATCAAAAATTTGAGATGAGGAGATGGCTCAGTTGGTAAAGTATTTGTTGTCATGAAAGAGTGAGAACCTGAGCTCAGTCCCGAAAACCCAACTGAGCGAGCCAGGGATGGTGACACATTTGTGATCCCAGTACAGGGCTGGTGACATATTTGTGCTCCCAGCACAGGGGCAGTGACACATTTGTGATCCCAGCACAGGGAAGGCAGGGACAAGTAGATCCCTCAGCACAGCCTAATTGGTGAACTCCAGAACAATGAGAGACCGCAGTAAAAACACAATATGGTCAGTTCAGAGCACCAAGGTGGACCTCCAGCCTCCACATGTAAGAATGTACATTTGTACTCACTGCCACATACACACAAATCAGAGAATAAATGTTTAAGATAAAAAGGAAGCAAATGCATGGCTCTTTTCCATCACATTTATATACACTATAGGTTCCCGGCTGAACTGCAGTCACGAAGAGCGGTCACTCAGAAAGGCGAGTGCCATCCTACATAAAGACTGAAAGATGCTCTGCAATGCAGCAGGATTTCATTTGCATTACCACGAAGAGCGGTCACTCAGAAAGGCGAGTGCCATCCTACATAAAGACTGAAAGATGCTCTGCAATGCAGCAGGATTTCATTTGCATTACCATGCTCCTTTTGTTTCCTTTTGTTTTTGTCTCAGCAATCAAGATGACCTGCATGGGCTGCTATTCTCAAATCTACGCATTTTAAGAACTGCTTGAAGATCTTGTTAAAACAAACTACTGGACTTTAAGGATCTGTATGTCTAACAGATCCCATGAGACGCTAGAAATGGTCAAAGTCAGATCCATTCCCAACCACTGCAGGCTGGCATTCAATTTCAATGATTCTTTGAAGAAAAACCCTTGCATCTGGCAAAAAGCTCCAGTGCTTGCTTCTCAGATAGGATGCTTGCTACTAGTGCACTGGGGAGTCCTGGTCATTCAGAATTGATAAATAATAAATAACCTTTCTTGGTCACACCTCCCCAGTCCTGGCCCCTATCTGACCCCACAGCCCCCACTGCCTGCCTTATACTAACAGTCTCTTTGTCTTCTTTGTAGAAAGCTGCACAGGAAGGGCAATAGCTTCCCCTGTCCCTGTCCTAGGACACAGTTCCTTAGCCACTAGGAGGACATGCTCCCTCCACCTAGAGATTTATCTGGAGACCACCACGTCACCTGCTTCCAGGGCCCAAGCCAAGTCAAAGGTAAATGCAAAACTTTCCTCAAAACAACAAAAGCATTCAGACCGGTAGGAATAAATACACACCATGGCACAGCTTCTCTGCAGAGATAGATCCAGAATGTACACTGCAGCTTGGTGCCCTGTTCTTTAAAAAAAGGACTTTTCCATTCATCTCATCAAGATGTAAATATCTGGTTAGCATTTTTTTATTGTGTATGCTAAATCATACCAAAGCCTTGAACATGCTGTGCAAGCAAGCATTCTGAGCTTGAACTACCTCCCCAGCCCTTTCTTTACCAACACCTTAAAAACATCTTTAACATCAGAAATCTATTTACTATGATTTAAATATGTAAGAACTTCAGGAACTCAACCAACTTTTAAAATGTGCATGTGCATTTTGTCTGCACATATGTTTGTGTACTATATGCATACCTAGGGGTCACAGCAGACAGAAGAAGGCATAGGGCTCCCTGCAGCTGGAGTTTCAGGTGGCTGTGAGCCACCATGTAGGACCTGGAGCCGAAAATAGGTCCTCTGCAAACAGTAAGTGTTCTTAATTGCAGAGCCATCTCTCCAGCTCCTCAATCACCTTTTAAATTTAAACATGTAACTGACCATTTGGAATCCATGCTAAAATTAGGACATTTAATTGTGTGTGTGGATTAGAGGACAACTTGTGGGTGCTGGAGACTGAACTCAGGGCATCAGCAAAAGGCCGCCGAGCCGTCTCATCAGTCAGTCAGGACATTTTTATTTTATTATTTTTTTTTTTTTTTGGTTTTTTCGAGACAGGGTTTCTCTGTGTAGCCCTGGCTGTCCTGGACTCACTTTGTAGACCAGGCTGGCCTCGAACTCGCAAAGATCCGCCTGCCTCTGCCTCCCAAGTGCTGGGATTAAAGGCGTGCGCCACCATCGCCCGGCTAGGACATTTTTAATGTAAGATTAAATGGTTCATTTCCCTCTCAGATTCCATTTGTCATATGGACTAAGAGACTACAAGTAAGGGAAAGCTGTAATTAGAAAACACACACAAAAGCACCTACATGGGAGAACTTACACTAGTGTTGGCCTTAAGTTGGTTAAACATTGTAATGCTTAAAGCAATCGTCTGATGTGACGATTTCTGAAACCACCGCAAGAAATGACTAAAATGAATATAGCCATAACCATGGTACATCCAGAGCCTGGAAAATCCTTTGTTTTAGAAAAGATATTAGCAAGTTCCAAAGCACAAAAAAAAGAAAAAAGAAAAAACCAACAGGCAAAGCAGCCATGAATGCACCTGCTCACCGTGATCAAGGATGTTAGGGTTGACCAAAACAGACAATGGCCACAACCAGCACATGGGGGGCCCACATCAGCAGTCATGGGGACCCAGGTTGGATGCTGCTCTTCCACATATATATGCCAGTCTTCTGCATGGCTGGGGATCTGTGTTCTGTACTCAGTGTAAATGTCTATTTTTGTGCCTTGCAAAGAACATCTCTTTTTAAATGTGACACCCTAAACATCAGAATAGATCACCTCTGTATAGAACTGTTACCATTCTTCCCTAGTGAAGGAAGAAACTCAACTTTTTTGCAGAAATCTTCATATTTGAGTGTGGCAATGAAGTCATAAAATATCATTGTCGATCACCAGCATCAGGCTGGAAATGCTCAACTGGTGAGTGTTTACCTGGCATATACAAAGTCCTGGGTTCCATCCCTAGTACCTCACAAACCCAGCGTCATAGCACATCTAGTCCCAGCGCTTCGGAGGTAGAGACAGTAGGATCTGAAGTTCAAGGCCGGTTTCTGCTATCTAGTGAGTTTCAGGTGAGCCTGGGAAATATGAGACCCTGTCTCAAAAACAAAATCACCTAGGAAATGATTTGGTAGAAACTACCATTCACACTGTAGTAAGTGCCATCAGCATCCAGGGTGTGGGAATCTGGGTAGGAATCCAGTTAAAGTGTGTTTTGCAGTGTTAATCCTAATGACATGATAACAAAACAGGCATCAGCTGGTCGATCTTCATAAACGACAGTTTTGGGAGCATTTTTGCTTTTAAATGTTTTACGAAATAGGTATTGAGTTAGTTTCCATACTTTCTAGATTAAACATGCTAATTGAACTAATTGAGATGAGATTTCTTTAAAAACAAGATGATGGGGGCTGGAGAGATGGCTCAGCAGTTAAGAGCATTGGTTGTTCTTCTGAAGGACCTGGGTTCAAATCCCAGCACTGGGGAGGCAGAGGCAGGTGGATCTCTGTAAGTTCAAGGCTAGTCTGATCTACAAAGTGAGTCCAGGACAGCCAGGGCTACCTAGAGAAACCCTGTCTCAAAAAACCAAACCAACCAACCAACCAACCAACCAAAGATGAGGGGAAAGTGAGATACTCAGCAGGTAAAGGTGTTTGCCACTGGACCTTTGACATGATTGATCCCCAGAACCCAAGTGAAAGTGGAAGGAGAGAATCAGCTCCATAAAACTGTCCTCTAACTGTCCCCACATGTGATGACATATGCGTGCACACACACACACACCCTTACCATCTTTAGAGTCCACTGCCCTTAGTTTTCAGTCAGCAATACACAGAGACACAATGGCATGTAAAAAACTAAACATGAGACAACAAGCAACAGAGGACAACAGAATACTGGATCAAAGGGGAAACAAAGTTTCAAGAGATTTAAAGGTTCAGTGTCTGTTGATGGTTCTCCTACTTCATAATGGGATATCCAAATGCAACAGAAAGGCTCTAAATCAGGCCATCTGTCAGACACCACAGCTTTCTGGAAAACTGTGCACTTGGGCCAAAGGAGTGCAGAGTCAGACTGAGAAGAAATTGAGGGGAAAACTACCTGAATGTTGTTACAAACAAGCCAGATAATCCTGAGTGTCTAGACACAAGCCAGGGAAGCAGCTGCCCCAATACACCGTGAGCAACCTTCTCCTGGTTAGCTTCTCTGCCACTGTGAGAAATGCCACAACAAACACATCTGGGGAGGGACAGAAATGTCTTCTTTAGCTTGCACTGTGTTGCAGCCCGTCAGTACAGAGTCAGGGCATAGACTGGAGGGACACTCCTACTAGCTTTCTCAGTCTCCTTTCTTACACACCTCGGGACCAGGAATGTTACAGGGGACACTCCTACTAGCTTTCTCAGTCTCCTTTCTTACACACCTCGGGACCAGGAATGCTACAGCCCACAGAGGGCTAGGCCCTCCTACATCAATCAGTGAGAAAATGCCCCACACACTTCAGTACTGGGCAATCCCATGAGGCAATTCCTCAGCTGAGGCTCCTCTTCCAAGGTGTGTCTATGTTTGTGCCAACACCTATCCTCAAATGGCACACAGGGTTACTGCATTGAGTCAAGACATTAAAAAAACGTAACTTTTCAATAGAACTATTCAACAAGCTAATGGAAGGCACACTGAGCCATTGTCACTATCCCAGGAAATAAAAGTACTGACTGCTCCTGAAGCCTCTGGCTGCTGTTCTTCTCGCCCAATGAATGTATAATGACTGTTGATACTGATCCATTTAAAACATATAACTAGACAGTGAGACCAACAGTGCAAGCCCGGCAGTGGTGTGAACAGCTCAGCCGTGAAGCACTGCAGCACTCTGAAGAACACGTTCTCCTAATCTCCCTCCCCACCAGCATGTTCACTATCACACAGATACACTAGCCTCTGGCCCACTGTGTCCAACCCATTTATTTCCTCTCCCTAAGGCAGTGGCTTCTAACCAGGGCTGACACTGTCTTTCAAAAGATGCTTGGTGTTGCTAAAATTCCTTCCTTGGAGGAGACATGAACAACATACCCCCCCCACACACATACACACAAAGGTCCCAACAACAAACCAGGTACAATTCCACTTAAGTTCACTCTGGGAACCAATGAGTCTATTGGGATTACTCACAGAGCAACGGGGGAGGGGTTACAGGCAGCAGCATGGATAATCCAAAGCAGACACACTGGGAGATCTGTGCCCAGCGTGGATGCTGCTGCTGCTGAGGCTGCTGCTGAGGCCGTATACACTGAACCCCTCCCCTAGTCCTCTAACCCCTCCCGCAAGGCTTTGTGAAATTAGGGCAAATTGCATTCAGCTGGTTCAGAGGACCGGCTAGATGCTCAGATGAGGGTGCATGACCCTCCCTGCCCCCTTCTCTATAAAGGAAAGTCAAGAGTTATCAGGCTCAGCTGTGATGATCTTACACAAGTGTGCACAGCTGAACTCGTGGAGATGGTGGCAATGTGGCATAGAGGACAGTCCTTTGACACTTGGCAATATCCAGAGTCATCATCGAGCATCAGTCAAGGGGGGCTCCTGACACCTAGAGAGAAGCCAGGGGTACTGCTAACCACCCTTCAATGCACAGGACAATGTGACCTAGAGAAATAAACATTCCTGAAACTGAGAATCCAGACTCCATGGTGTTCTTTAAATAGAGATAGTGCACTTCATGGCCTTGTTTCTTTCTTTCTTTCTTTCTTTCTTTCTTTCTTTCTTTCTTTCTTTCTTTCTTTCTTCCTTCCTTCCTTCCTTCCTTCCTTCCTTCCTTCCTTCCTTTCTTCCTTCCTTCTTTCTTTCTCTTTCTTTTTTTAACATTTATTTGTTTGTTTGTAGGGGTGCCATGGCACACATATGGAGGGCCAAGGACAACTTGCAGGAACTGGTAATGTCCTTCCACCTCCCATGTGGGTCCTGGGGATCGAACCCAGGATGTCAAGCTTGCAACCAAGCACCTTTACCCTCTGAACCATTTCACCGGGCCCCATTTATCTATTTCTTTAGTCACTCACATATTAAATTAGCTTCAATTTTCCTGTTCTTTCATTCTTCTAACACAACTATTCTATAAAACCTAGCCCTCAGTGGAATCAACCAACTTCTAAATCTCAGCTAAACCTATGGAGAACAAGAAAGCTTACATAAGTAACACAACCAAAAGAGTGGTTAGCTCTACATACTCAAAAACTCCAACATGAGAAGAGAGTATTAAATTGCCTCTGCAGTTCCTGGCCTTTCCCTTTAGCAATTATTATAAACTTTACTACATCCTCCATCCCTAACTCACTAAATAAATCCCTAACTCACAATGTTGGCAAACTCATTTGCTTCACTTAAAACCTTTTGCTGCAGTAAGGCAAGAGCTTACTCTCTTGTCTGCTCCCCTCCCCCCAACCCCAGTGCTGAGAATTGAACCCAGAGCCCTCTGCCCACAGACAAAGGCTCTACCCACTGAGCTGCCTGGCCTCTGAGCCCCATAGGAACTCATTTTCATCTCTTCCCTCCTTTCTTTTCTCAGGACAGAAGTGTCCCTCGCACCGAAGCATGTCCTGACTGTGACTTCTGCTCTGGACAGAACCTTGTTTTGCTCTCTTGAGTTCTTGAGTCATCAACGATGTAGTCTCTTAAATCCTCCACTCAACTTCCTCCTCTCCCAGCATTTTTTATCTAAAAAGAGACTGCTCCAATATTTTGATGAAAGCCCCACAGATGAACAAAAGACTATCCCACACCTCTGTCTACCTGCTTTCTTTAGTCCATTTCTCAGCCCCGTTGGATGGCTATCCTCAGTTGTCAGTTTGACTTCATCTGGAGTGAACTACAATCCAGACATGGAGGGCACACCTGTGACCCGGATCCTAAGGCAGGAAGACAATGTGCCTTTGATCTGGATCTTAAAGCTGAAAGACACAGACTTTTGACCCAGATCTAGAGGTGGGGTGACACACACTCTTAATCCTGATGACACACATCTTTAATCTGGGCTATACCTTCTACTGGAAGCCTTATATATAAGGACAATGGAAGAAGGAAGGACCAACTCTTACTTTGCCTGCACATCTACTGGAGCCTAGTTCTTCAGGATCCCAGCTTATAGAGAAGATGAGCTGAAACACCCAGTCTTGTGGGAGTGAGCAACTAATAGAGTCTTGGACTTTCCATTCACAGCTGCCCATTATTGGGTTAGTTGGATGGCAACCTGTAAGTCATTCCAACTACACACACATATATTTAAAGTATAGATAGATAGATATCATTCTGTAAGTTCTGTGACTCTGGAGAGCCCTAATACAACCCCTTTCTGTCCACTAATCTCTACTTACATCTGACTAGACTACTGAAGTCCCACAGTGGAGGGAAATTGCTTTCTCATGAACAAATTCAGTGGGTCCTCTCAGTCTAATCTTAGGGAATTAATGCACTTACCAAGTCCCCACCCCTGCTTTAAGTGTCTCTTCTCTATCTTTCTACCTCTGGCCTTTTCTTCTCCCACTTCTTAGATGAACTGTGACTTCTGTGTCCTACAGCTCTGTCTTCAAATCTTACTCACTGGACAGGGCGGCCCCTGGTCTAAAGCTTCAAGTCCAAGTTCCTGGTCCCATGTTTCCCTAGTAGATGCCACCAGCATCTACCCAGCTGCTCAAGGGAGAACTCTGAAATCACCCCCAGATTTTCTCACTCACACCCAGGACCAAAGTCAAAGCAATATCACTTTAATCCAAGTATGTTGGGGTAGTGCTAAGCTTTCTAAATGTTAATTAATTGGTCCTGTTTGCTGTCTGTTACTTATGTTGACTCTGATTGGTTAAATAAAAAGCTCAGGCCTGAGATTGGGCAAAGACAGAGAAAGGTGGGACTTCCTGAGATTAGAACAAGAAGCCTGAGCTTTAGACAGAGGATTCATTCATTCCAGACACAAGCAGGAAGAAGGAAGCACACACCATTGGTTAGAAAAAAGAACTTCATTCCACATGGCCAGGAACATCAGCATATCGTGGAGAATGGCAATCCAAGGGGACGTATGTATATATGGGGTCATATTTGGGTAACAGAATTAAGAGCTAGCTTAGGTGGGCCGAGATTGCTCAATCCAGGCCTAGGCTTGTTGAAATCCACATGGTGTCTGTGTATTCATTTATAATGGCTGCTTAAAGATTAATGGGTGCCACCCAATTAAATATAACCTAAATACTGTTAACTAATTTAATTAATTTTTTTCAACATATAGCATCCAACTACAGCAATTAGAATCCATGCTTACAGAGTGAGAAGGCTTGGGTGAAAGCTGGTTTCCTATCCAAAGAGCGGGAAACGGAACCCAAATGCATTTCAAAGGTGTGGCTAACTTAACAAAAGCTGTTGCCTTGCAGCAAAGGCAGAGAGCTAAGGCTTAGCTCTCCTTACATACTAAAAAACTGGCAGCCTTCTAAACAGAATTTGAAAGTGGAATTAATCGCCTCGATTAAAAATGGAGGAAGTCATAATGCCTCAATACTTTTGTATTCCAATTGAGTTTGTTCCTCTTAGCATACAAATGATTTTTACCCTGACAATTGTGGTTCTGTGTATCTTTTTTGAGAAAGTTCAGACTGAGATAGTCTTAAAGGAAGGAATTTACAGATGCAATGCTAAATTGCCAACAATGATAATGAAGGAAGGAGGGAGGCCTTTTCTGATAAATAAGGCAAAATTGATGGCAGCTGGAGCTAAGAGCTCCCTGGGTACTAGTTGCCTGTCAGGAGTTTCTGGTATTGGCCCACCAGTTAAATACAGTCACAACTAGATTTCAAGGAATAATGAACAAAGCTTTAATTGCAGCATGGGATAGCATGGTTAGACATGCCAAAGTATACAATGGCTTGGTTAGAACATGGATTTTGGAATATTGTTTCTTTGCTTGATTTTTGTTTAGATGTCTTTGATTTTCCTATATCGGGAGGTAGAAAGGATATTTTTCTGGTTTAGCATTGCTAAAACATAAGAGATTTTTTTAAGATTTTGGGCAGATTTCAAATTGTCACTACAGTTCAAAGTTGCTCTGTGGGTTACAGAGATACTGATATATGGGATTTAGGTGAAATATTTGAGCAGGGCGGTACTGGCACACACCCTTAATCCCATCACACTAGAGGAAACAAGCAGATCTCTGGATTCTAGACCAGCCTAATCTAAACAATGAAGGCAGGGCAGAACCCTGGTGATAAGACAAGGCTGCTTACTAAAGACAGTACAGAATTAAAAAATGACACATTTTTCCTTGATGTTAATTTTAATAATGTCCTTACTGATCTAATGGATAAATACACATAATCTTAAATGTACATAAAGAGAAAGGGGTCACAAGCCAGTCTCCTTAGGTGTGGGGCTCCCACTGGAGAACTGGTGTTAAGAGATATTTTGCCCCTAAAGATATAGGTTAATCGCTGGGTGTGATGGTGCACCCTTTAATCCCAACACTTGGGAGACAAAGAAAGGTAGATCTATGACCTTCACCAAGGTCACCCTGGTCTACAAAGTGAGTCCAGCACAAAGATACACAGGGAAATCCTGTCTCAAAAAACAAACAAAAAAACTGCATGCCTCCCACAGCCAACAGTTATGAAAAGCTAACATAAAATAAATAGCATATCATGCTATTCTATACCAATCTCCTTAAGAATGGAGCTTCCATGGGAGAACTGGAATTCAAACTAATACAAAAAATGGTTTAATTAATATTATTGTTTAATAAGGGTAATTCAATTATTTGAATTCATACCTTGATCTCAAAGCTTGGGAGACAAGGAAAAAACAGGTTCCTTGTGTGTTCTAGGCTAATCTAAATCTACAGAGCAAATTGGGACAGCCCAAACTACAAAGAGAAACCCTGTCTCAATAAGGATAGATATATCCACATAAAAATTCCAAAGAAAGGAGAAAAGGAAAGAAAAAAATACATAAATGCATACCTTTAATCCCAAAACATGGGAGACAAAGACAGAGACAGATTGGTTCCTTTTGAGTTTGAGGCCAACCTAATCTACAAAAGGCCAGAACAACAAAGAATAAACCTGTTTTAATCAATTAATAAATTTGTGTCAACTGTAGAGGAGAATACTAAAACTCCATACAGTCTTATGCTATATTTTCAATTTAAAATAGATTATATATAGCATATATATGTAATATGATTACATGTAATCCTTTTATATGGCATGGAAACTTAACAAATGTCTTTCCTCTATTCAAACAACAGAAAGTATTCCTTAATTGATTTGTGCATCCTGCACATCCAAGGCATTTTGGTAATTGCAGAACTATATGCTACTTGTGAGAAATTATATATTTTCAGAACCGGACCAGAGTCCAAAGAAGACAAGACAAGTAACCCAGATGATCCAGCCTCATAGACTGCCTCAATAGCTGTTTCCTCAAAAATCTGCATCAAGGACAACTTCAAACAGCTTGCTGAGATGGTCCAGCCTCAAAGACTGTTCCAGACAGGACTTCAATAAAGCTCTGAACTTTCCTACCAAAGTCCAGCTTCAAACTACAAACTACTTTTTTTTCCATTTTAATTGGGCACCCAAACAGGTTTTCTGCATCCCAATTCAGCAAGAAGCAGTTTTAAGAGAGCAACATCCCACTCCCAAAAAGTGGGGTGGATGATGGATGTTGTTTAGGGGTAATGGTTACAAATTGTTAAATGGTCTTGTTAAGCAAGATATAGGAGACTAGATTCAAGGACTTTTCTATTTCTTCCTTTTTTCTATCCTTCTTTCTCTCTTATATAGGGGGAAAGGACTTGAAAAGAAAAAGAGGTGAATATATGTATATAATATAGAAATGATAAGATATAAGGATAGATTATTGAATCTGCTCTGAAACTCAAAGCTATTGTTATTCTTAAAATAAGATTATCTTTTGGTACATTGGTATAGAATTTTGTATATTGATACAAAAATAAGGTTAAATTTTGATTCATTAGTATAGAATTTTATATTTTGACACATATATGTATATTTCAACTCTTATATAAGGTATTATGCTTATACAACTCATTTAAAAGTACAGGTTTACTTCCAAACCTTTTATGGGTTGCTAGTGCAATCTATTTAGGAGTCTGGGTAATACAAGTTGACTGGCCAGTTGAGCTTGTGGTCATGTCAAATACTAGTCTTAATTTATCACAAAATAGACTTAATAGGTTAAACAGATAGTAAATGGTTAAAAATATACAGTTTGTTTGTTCACAGATAGATAGAAGATAGATGATAGATTTATAAATAAATCGGTAGATGTCTTCAAAACCCTCAGAGGCATACAGAAAATGGCATTTAAAGATGTTTTCATTATTTTAAGAATTGTTTGACTTATGACAGTCAGCTCCTGACAGCTCCCATTTGACTTGGAAGAAGACAATGAGCATCAAAAAGAAATCTCCCATCAGGAGATAATTCCTCAAAAAAAAAAAATCTCACTTCAGGAGATAATTCCTATTGGGCAAAAATGCCCCTGATCTCTCAACAGACTGTATATAGTCCAAAGATGGACCAGAGCTTAAATGCAAGTAAGTTGATGTCCTGATTCTGCAGAGACAGAATGGGAAAATCCTTATTTCCTGCTGCACAATTTAGTCTGTGAAAAATGTTTGGCCCGAAGGCTGAAGATGATGCTCCAACAATACCATGAAATATTTAGGACTGTCTAGGCAACAAACTGTCATATTTCTTTTTGGAAGTTCCTCTCCTATGCTTCCTACTCACTCAAATAATAACTTTATCCCTTCTTATGACTTTGATGGGGTTGAAAGTATACTAGTTATAAAATTTCAATTGAACTTGAATTATTTAGGATATAAAAGGAAATATAGGATATGAAAGAAATTATTTAGGTTCAGAACTTTAGACACACCAATATAGATAGATGATTTTTTTCTTCTTCAAGATTGCCTGATACAAATAGGCTAAACATTATGTGCATAACTTTTATATATGGCTTTCTTGATTGTTTCATATTTGGTCTTATCGTTTTTACTATATGAGTTAAAAAAATTTAGCCTTTTCTTTTTTTAGACAAAAGGAGGGAATTGTTGTGGTAGTGTTAAGCTTTCTTTTTTTTTTTAATAAGTACTTTATTTTTTTTTCAAGTTACATCTCAGTTGCAAACCCTTCCCTATTCCCCCTTCTTGTCCCACCCTTCCACCCTCTTCCCCCCCCAACAGCTTCTCTTTTCATTCCAACAAATGGTTCTTTCTCTTATAACAGTAAATTCTATACAAAACAGCAGAATTAAATATGCCACATTTATGAGAGTTAAATGGCCCGGTGTACCTTCCCAATGTCCAGTTCATACATATTTGGCCCCTGACTTTAACCTTCTACCTTCTAACCATCTCCATGAGTTTAAAGTTCTATAACTGACTTAGTTTTCATACTAACTTGCATCACTATTATAACCATCTTCTTAGATCTAGAATGCCCTCTTGATTCCTAAACAACTCAAAATTTAGCTATGAGACTCAAGCTGTCTATTCTTCAACCACCTCAGAGAGCTGAGAAGGATAAATATATCTGATTGTATAGGAAGTGCAGGGCCTGCAGCTTCCAATACTAAGAAATGACAAACCAGTGACTACCTGGACAGTTCCCATTTTCTCTCCATACATTCCAGCATCAGTCTTCAGCCTTTTGGTCCTGTTTCTCTGACAGACATTTATTGTAGAGCAGGGATAAATGTTAATTAATTGGTCCTGTTTGCTGTCTGTTACTTATATTGACTCTGATTGGTTAAATAAAATGCTCAGGCCTGAGATTGGGGAAAGACAAAGAAAAGTGGGACTTCCTGAGATTAGAACAGGAAGCCTGAGCTTTAGACAGAGGATTAAGGCATTCCAGCCAGGAGAAGCAGGAAGAAGGAGGCACACACCATGGGTTAGAAAAAAGAACCTCATTCCACATGGCCAGGATCATCAGCATATCGTGGAGAATGGCAGTCCAAGGGGACATATATATATGGGGTCATATTTGGGTAATAGAATTAAGAACTAGCTTAGATGTGCTAGGATTGCACAATTCAGGCCAAGGTTTGTTAAAAGTCTGTGTGCTCATTTATAATGGATGGTTAAGGATTAGCCACCGAACCAATTAATATAATACAAATACTGGTAAATAATTTAATTAATTATTTCTACAAATGGTACCCAATGTAGTTTAATTAATTTTTTTCAACACAAGTATCCCTAAGGTCTGTCATATTGGTTCATTCTCTCTGCAATCTAAGACAGGTCACATGTCACTATAGGAAAGGTGACAACTACGTGTGAGCAGAAGACCTAGAGGTACCTCTTATGGGACAGCACGCCAGCACACAGCTGGAATTCTTTTTTGCAGAATGGATTCTTCTAACTCTATGAATACAAGAATATAACTGAGCATCCTGGTCTTGAGATTCTCAAATGTCCAACAAAGGGGAATAGCCTCTCTACCCTCCAGATGCAGCAGTATATTGTGGCATAGGCCTCATATTACTGGGACAGAAAGAATAAGCTAGCTGGGTGTAGGGACGCATGCCTACAATCCCAGCACTTGGGAGGCAGAGGCAAGCAGATCTATGAGTTCGAGGCCAGCCTGGTCTACAAAGAGTCAAGGACAGCAAGGGCTGTTACACAGAGAAACCCTATCTTGGGGGAAAAAAACAAGCTGATTTGCCTTTCATGCCAAATTAGAGCAAGCACATACTGATTTCCATTGTTTTCCAAAACGCAACCTTCAATTGTAAATGTCAAAGAAATAAAGTGTAAGCAAATGAAAAGCCAAGAGAAATTATAATGGTGCTGATAAGAAATACATAAATACCACTTCACAACAATTTTTCCAGGAATCAAGAATCAAAGAGTAACAAATTAGCAGCAGAATGAGTGTGTCAGAATCCACTCTGATGGTCACTAAGCCTACGAAAACAAAACTTCCCCTCACAGGGCTCTGAGTCTGGGAACTACACAGTGTTCAAATATAATAAGGCTTTGAAAGGGTTAAGAACTCACTTGTGGAAATGTAGCCTGAATTCCCTATGGATGTGACTATCCCATGAAAACCAGGCATGGGTTGCCTTTTCAGAGTGTGCGCTGATTCTTGCATTGACCAATGAGCTCAGAAGGCATGTCCAGTTTTAAGACAGTGAAAAGGAGAAGGGAGGCAGGAGACATAGCAATCCTGTTACACAAGTTCACCACAAAGTTAGTACTGACCAAGTCGGGGGTAAACGACCTTTGGGGCCACAGAGCCCAAGTTCACATCCCAACTTCACAACCTAATCTTGATTTTGTAGTTTTAATAATCCACCGAATTTACCTATGCTACATATCTTCCTGTATAAAAATAGGAATTAAAAAAGTTCTTTCATGGGCAAAGTGCCAGACCATGAGTGAATGTTTCGTAACAGAACAGCAGGTGACGCCATCATCATTGCTATTTTCCTTATTATTTTTAGGCTCCATATCACACTGCAGTCTGTGCATCAATTCCAGCTTGACTATGTCCACCAAGCCCTGTGTTCACAGTGGCATTTCAATCCATGCTGTCTGCAAGCTCACAATCGACCACGAGGATTGAGTCCAAGCCAATTTCAACACTCCCCAAAAGTACAGCGTATGGAACACCCATACAGTGAAACAGTGTTCATCTTTAAAAAGGGATGCAGTTTTGATATACACTATAGCATGAATAAACTCTGAGAATATACTGAGTGAAATATACCAGTCACAAGTAGGCAGATATGGTAGGACTCCATCAACAGGAGATCTCTGGAGTAATCAGACAGCAGAGCAGGAACAGAGGACACATGGGGGGGGGGGAGATCTGTTATTCAATGGGGGATGATAAAAAGGTCTGGATCTGAAGACACACTGTAGAGGCCACATAGCTCTGTGACGGTGCTTGGTGCCTCCCAACTGGGCACTCAAAGAACTTAAGGCAGCAGTTTTTGTCCTGTGCATTTTATACACATACATAAAAGATAAATGAGCAAAACCCATAGAATAAAATCCTTCAAATCAAGTTGTAATGTGAGGATGAGTATGAGCTCATTGTCAAGTGTCTAAGTAGTAAACCACAGGAATCAACATCAACTTGTAGCTGGCTTTGGCCCAAAATGCCCAACACACGGGTGGGGCACAAGTTAAAATTTTCATAATCGGGATTGTGTCTCTTTTATGTTAGACAGGATCTTTCCATGTAGCCCAGAGCAACTCTAAACTAGCAATCCTCCTACCTCAGCCTCTTGAGTGCAGGGATTACAAGTGTTTGCCACCATGCCTTTCTTTCATTTTCTGGGTTAAAACAATTTTTAGTCCCGTGAAAGGAGAGAAGGAAAACTACTGGGGGTGGGGAGGTAGCTATGTATACATGTGGTTTGTGCCAATATTTTTGAAGGCCATACTAATCCTTACATGCCCATAATGACTCACATACTTCTTCAGGGTTTCCACCAGACAACACTGAAATAACCTTAAATTTCTAAGCAGAAATTCAAAGTCTATTACTGTGCAATATCTTAGGATGGTAAGATGGTTCATCAGGTAAAGGTGCTGGCCACCAAGTTGTGACCTGAACTCAATCTCTCGAAACCACAAGCTGGAAGGAGAGAACTGACTGCCACAAGTTGTTCCCTTACCTCAATACATGCAGCAACACACACATGCTTGCACATAATCAGAACTACGTAATTGTAATAAATAACCTTTTTTGGTTTTTCAAGACAGGGTTTCTCTGTGTAACCTTGGCTGTCCTGAAACTCGCTCTGTAGGCCAGGCTTACCTCATACTCATGAGATTCACCTGCCTCTCCCTCCTGAGTGCTAGGATTAAAGAAGTGTGCTGCCACTGCCTGGTTTATAACAAACTTTTTTTAAACAGTAAAATATTTCAAATGTCCTCAAGCGAAATGTTCACTGTATAATGAAAACACAAGGAAGGAAAGATCACTTCCAAAATATCAAGATTGAAGTCAAGGCAATCGAATATCTGGTAAGCATCATACATCCATGAACAATTTTTCAAGGAACAATTTCCAAAGGACTAGAGTGTCACTTTCAAAGATGGAAAGCCAAGACCAGGCAGCAACATCAGCTGGTGTTGAGCTGGTCTTTGCAGGGAATCGGAGCAGCGCTAAGCTTTTTTTTTTCCACAGGGCCTCACTTTGCCTTCACAACACCCACCTCAGCAATCCTATTGTTCCCACTTGAAGGACAAGAAGACTGAGGTGTGGAGGGGTCAGGCACTTTACCTGGGCTCCGAGGTGCCAACTGAGCAATAGAACCAGGATGTAAAATCTAGATGTCTACTTCTACAATGTGCAGTTTTGTTATCACACCTTACCGTTCATTGGTGACAATGAAAACTGAGCCACAAGAAGCTCAGCAAACTCAAATGCAAAGCAACTGGAGAGTCAAAAAAAACAAAGGCTCCGAGGAAGTCACCACATTTCCACATAGGACAAATGATGTTTGCAACTGCATAATGGAAGGAAGAAGGCAAGAAAACCACTTAATGCCTTTCAGTTATTTACAACACTTAAAAAAATGCCAAACGTAAAACCACGCATTTCTTGAAGCTCTGAGTAGAAGGTATTTACAAAGCAACAGCATTTGCTATTTATGTCACAATTAAAGGTAAAGATGCTGTGTGTGTGCCCACTCGAGTGCACCTACATGTAGAGGGAAGACACTTTCCTGATGTTTTAACTTTGTTACAAGTATCAAAACAAGGGCTTGAGAGGCAGCTCGGTTGGAAAAACACCTGCTGGGTAAGCATATGGTCAATCCCCAGAAGCTAATTAGAAATTCCACAATATCTGCAACTACAGTGCTGGGGAGGTGGAAACAGACACCTCCTGGGGTTGCTGGCTAGCCCAATCTACACGGCAAACTCTAGGCCAGAGAGACAACCTGTCTCAAAAAAAAATGGTGGCCAGAATCTAAAAACAAAAATAGTTGAAGTTACCCCTTGTCTCCACGTGCACACACATATTATACACACACACACACACACACACACACACACAAACAATTCATATGGATAGATGAGTGAGCAAATTTATGGAACCACATTTGACTAATGTAAAAAGCCTGGAATCTGACCCCTAAGGGTGGTTATTTAAAAAAAAAAAAAAAGAAGAAGGATGAAAGAAAGAAAAAGATAGATTATAGACAGACAGACGGACAGATAGATAGACAGATAGATAGATAGATAGATGATAGATAGAGGGTTTGAAGGCATACATAACCTTGAATTTAAATCTTGTGTTGGCTTTTAGTACTAGTAATTTTCATCCTGTCAATCTAATGGAACTGAGCCTGAGTTATTTTCTCTGTAAAACAAACATAATAATTCATAACTAACAACAATATTGCATGAACAAAGAATACAATGAAATGTAAAGTGCTGGGCACAGTCCCTGGAGTCTAGAAGATTGTCAACAGTAAACAACATTCTTCTCTGCAACTGCTAATCCTGGACTAATCTTCACCAACTAGAGAATCACTGGCAGCCTTCTCAGAATCACACGAAACACAACATACTCTTCAGAAATGAATGCACTAATTGCACATGGAAACAAAACAAAAACACGAGGGATCAGAATTGAATCCAGCATCAATACGAAGCCAACTGTCACCTTTGAAAAGAGCTCTAAGCACCGCAGGGCGGTGTAGATTCAATCTACCCTGAGCGCCACCTTTGCAGTTAACTGTCGCCAATGCTAGAAAAGCGCTGAGCGTTAATGACGCGGTTACAGTTTATGCGGACAGCGTCCCACCGGCTCACCCCACCGGAGGTCGCGGGTCCGCGTAACCCGGAGCAGCTGAGTGACAGCTGAGCCGCGGGTTACCTGTCTCAGCCGCCGGTGCCGCAGCTACACTTCCGCAGACTCCGGGTTACCACGGGCTACCAGGCAAACACCGATGGCGTCATCAACGCGCGCCAGGGTCGGCCGCTGTTTGTCCAGCAGGCCTGTCCCTCTGCCGGCGATTGCGCAGGCGCGGGACCATGGCTAGCAGCCTTGGTACCAAGTCTCCTGATTGGTAAAGTACACAATCGCGTCACGGAAAAACAAATGTGTCCTTTTTGCTTTTGAGACAGAATGTCTTTGTGTAGTTCTGGATGGCCTGGAACCCACTATGTAGATAGACCTGGCTGACCTCGAACTCAGAGATCCGCCTGGTTCTGCCTCCCAAGTGCTGCAATGAAAGGAGTACGCTTTTTATTCTTTTGTATGCGTTTCTGCAGCATATGATTGGAGTTTACATATTCATTCCACCAGAGTCTTAAATAAGGGCCAACTTTGCGCCAGACAGACACTGTTACAGTATCTGCGACTACAGAGATGGACCAGTTGTGGCTTCCTCTGTGGAAATTATCTTTGGTTGAGAAGTGAGTTCTGAATCATTCAACAGATACTTCTCTTTTAAGGATTCATTTATTTAGTATCTGGTGGTGTGTAAGAATGTGTACACGACTGTATGTATAGGTACCTGAATGTACAGGTGCCTGAGGGGGCCAGGAGAGGGTGGGATCCCGTTGAAACTGAAGTTGTAGATAGTTGTGAGCTGGTATGTGAGTACACCAAACCTAGATCCTCTGCAACATCAGCCAGTGCTCTCAACCAGAGTTATTACTGTTCTAGTCCATCAGCTAATTCTCTTATGTATGTTCTAAGAGGTAAATGTGTGGAAGTAAGACTCCAAGAAACAGAAGGCAGTCAGAGCCACTTCGCTATAGAAGGTCCAGTATCCTCTGAGGAGACTAATTTAACTGGGAAAAGAGAGGAAACCTGTAAAGACCTGAGAGAAAAGCAGCCGGAAGGATCAGGAGCACCCTTCACAGACAGCCTGTGGCACGCTTGAGGAAGCAGGTTGGGGAAGAACACGGGGTGAGAACCACTAAGGCACAGGAGCCTGATCCTGCGGCACCTTTCTGGGCCATTGTAAGGAGCACGTATTCTACTGCTAGTGAAGAAGAATGAGTGACGGGACCTAGTTTTGTTAACACTGAGCCGGCTACTGTGTGTGCTGGGCATGAAAAACATAGGAAGAAGGGTTTGGTGGAATATGATGGAGGAAAATGGATACATGTAAGAGATAATTTGGAGGTTGGTGTGACAGGTGGGGAGGAATTCGATAAGGGTCTCAGATTAAAATAAAATGAAGTTGCCAGAAATGACTGTTAAGTTTTAGATAAACAGATTTGCTAGACTCTACTGTGAGAACTAGGTTTGTTCCTTCATTCATTCTCTACTCCTTTGCTTTCTTGTTACCCAGGTCACTAGGACCCAGAGTCTAGGTTAGCCTCTTGATTCTCTGGCCACCTCCACTCAGTTTCTGTCTTGATCCTTCCCCACTTTCCCCTTTTTAAAATTCTTTCCCTCTTGGGTCTTACATTACCACCCCCAAGCCTTCGGCAGGCTTGCAATTCTAAAGGAGGAAGCATGTGGAAGAGACTGTGAGGAGAAGAGGCTCCCTGCCCCTACTCAGGTCTAGTTGGTTTGGCCCACTAAAGCATTGGCCTGTGTGTAAGATCCTACCAATCTTAAGAAGAAATGAATATAAAAATATGCATCCACACAAACTCTTCCAAATCTTTTGAAAAGATTTTTAAATTACGTTTTAATATATGTGTATGTATCTGTGTGTGTGGGTGGATGCCCATGCATCCAAGTGTCCACAGAAGCCAGAGCCATTGGATCCCCAAGAGCTGTAGTCACATCCAGTCGTGAGCTGCAAGATGTGAGTGCTGGGAACCAAACTCACATTCCCAGAAAGAGCACTCCAGGCTCTTAACGTCTGAGCCATCTCTTCAGCCCCCAAAATCTCTGAAACCGTACACATAAGTGGCTAACTGAAGCTTTTTTTTTTTCCTGGCCTGGTGAAAACTTCAGGCTACCCTTTTTTCCTACTTGTTTCTTATCCCACTGTAGTGACTGGTTTTGTGACTATCACCTGGAAGCTGCAATTCTCAAATCTGTCACCCCATCCAAATCCTTTGAAATGTTTCTTATTAAAAACACATCATTTCCACTTAGATGACCAGTTGGCATTTGAAACGATAAGTTCATTCTCTACCCAAACTAACATTGTTAGTTGGTATCAGTAGTGGCTTGCTGATGGATACCCAAGCCTGGAGCCCATGGTCATTCTCCCCCCCCCCCACCCCATTGGCCATATCTGCTCAGGTTCTCAGTCCTCATTAACCCTTTACCTTGTGGGCAAGTCATGTGATCTCTCTGTGCCCCAGTATCACTTATAAAATGAGAGGTTTTAACCAGATATTTCTGAAATCAATTCTGCACAATTTTGTGTTATTAAACCACCAAATATAACAGAATGGTCACCTAGAATTTCTGGAGGGTTTTTGGCTGTTTTGGGTTTTTTGTTTTTGTTTTTGTTTTGTTTTGTTTTTTTTTGCCTTGATGGTGTAATTGAGGATATTATGATAGGCTAATGGGGATGAGAACAATGGATTTTATACAAATAGTACAAAAATGAAGTTAACACTAGTTAAAACTAGCCCATATTTATCATAGAATGAAAACTCACTGAAAAAAAAAACCCTGCTAATAAAAACTATCTAAAATTGGGGAAATTCCTGCCCCTAGAGTTATTGCAGATGTGGCTGCTGTGTCACATGTGCATCAGTAGGTGGAAGAGAGGAGAGAGGCTATGTCTACATTTAGTGTTCTGACCTATGAACATCCGAATGAATAGTAACCTAACATTCCTGGAAATAAAGCAAGCTGGAGACCAACACCAGTTCGGGACCATAAGGCCAGGACAGGGAGTTAGGCTGTGATGACCACCAATACAGCACCAGGCAAGGACCAGATGGGCTCCCAGGACAGAAAGCAAGCCAGAGACTAGAAGAACTGCCTGGCCCTGGATTGTGGGGGTTGTGGGTGAGCTGGCCCCACGGGTGTGAGTTTGGGAGAGCCAGTCCTGCCTTTTGTCTGCTTTGTGGTGGTGGTGTTGAGGGAGAGATCCCCTCCACTCTCTGATGCCCTTGCCACAGGTAGCAGACAGGAGAGTTGGCCCTGATGGAGTCATGAGAGCAGGAGAGCTGGTCCAGTCCCTTACCTGCTGCAGCAATCAGGAGAGCAGGCCCTGCACTTTACCTGGGTAGCACAGTAGAACTGGCCCTGGATGTGGGGGTTGCAGGCCCAGAACCAGGGCTTTGAGTTGGTTTACACCAACATATACCCCATGGATGAACTGCTGGAAAGCATAAAGAGGCCATTTCCACAGACCCAAAACTACAGGATCTCTATGACACAAGACAAAAACAGGATATCTGAGAGGAGTCCCAGTGAGGTTCCAGTAGTGACAAAGTAACAGAATCCAGAGGCCTCGTACCAGACCAAGGAGTCATTATAATGAACATTTGGAAACAAAGTTTGGACAAAAGGTTATGTTGTGGGACACACTGCAGCTTCCATAATGAGATTTTTTTTTAAATATTGAGAGTGGTTTCAAGGTGGGTCTGAGGGGAGGTGGGAGATGAGGAAGCAGGGTGCATGTCATGAAATTCACAAAATCAAAAAACATAGTAAAAAAAAGAAAATTGGGAAAATTACAAAAACAGATGTGGTACAACCGATCATTTATTGAAAGTTGATTTTAAAAATACATTATTGACAAAATGTAGATTATAATGTTCAAGCAGAAACAAAAACTATGCTTGTTACTTAAAACTCAAACATGAACGTCAGATATTCTAATAGCCACAATCTGCAGTGAAGGGAAAGAATAATGCTAAATTATAAGGTCAATGTAAAATTTGCATGCAGAAAACTGCAACTGGTTCTTGAGAAAATATTTTTAATAGAGTGGAAAAGGTTTTTAAAAGAACTTAAGTATATTATAAAATTGGTTGTGATGTGAAGTCAATATATTTAGATTTTTCTCAAGAAAATATTTTTGTTGCTCAAAATAGTTGGTATATGCATAATTTTATTTAAATGTTTATATCCATATCCAGTAAATTAATACCACACAGAATCAAAGTAATGGGAGTCAGCACAGTGTAACCGAACTTTTTAATTATTATTATTTATTAACTAACAATATTCACCTATAACAAATACGAACAATTTCTTAACTATTAATCCTAAAAATTCCTACAATCCCTTTAACCTAACCACTAATCCTATTGACGATTATTTTCCTAACCTTTTAGAAGGATACAGTCTCTGGGGCAGGTCCTCAGTCGTCAGGAACACAGTCTTTGTTGTAGATTCTTATATATTTGGTTGTGAGCCTAGCCTTTAACAGCTGAGCCATCTCTCCAGCCCTGTTGTAGATTCTTTAACGCACTTAGCAGTCCTTTTTCTGGATCTCTCAGATGTGGGTTCGTCAGGGTAAGTTGGTTATTGCAGTCTTACTTTAAATAAGGTTTGATGCTTTCTTCTCTCTGGGAGACAGACCCCAGCCCCTTCACATCAGCAACTCTGCCACTCTACCTCAGAGTCCTTAAAGCCAGACACAGTTTCCTTTAGGCCACTGTTCGGACAGATCAAACCCCTCTAGGCAAAAGCTGAGCCACAGGGTCCAGTCCTTGGCCTTTTGGTGTCTTGCTCAGGCTTTCTTTGCTCACCAGCTTCTTTCTGCCTCAGGGAAATCTGGCCATCAAATGATGGCCAGCACGTTTTTCAGCAGGACTCTGGGAGCTCTCTAGCATCAGGGGCCTCTTCTTTTTTTTATGGGGCTCCATGCACTGTCCTCAGATAGGAGGAACTCTGTTTCAGCTTAATTTGGGCTCCGCCCACTTAGCAGCTGAAAACAATGTCAGGCCAGATACTTTGTTTCTTTAAGTCCATTAAGTCTTTCCTGATTTTCCTGATTTCACCTGTCTTCATCCTTGTTTTTCCACAAGCTGAGAAGCTAAATTGCTCACAGCCAAGTTGATCTTCATGCCCCGAATTAAGAGACTGTATCAGAAACCCGTATATATTTTCTAAATATAATTTAATTATTCTAACTCCCTATAGCACAACATTCTGCAAGTCCTTAGGTGTTTAGTTCTAAGCTTGTGTTTATAGCTGTTTATTCCCGGTGCCAGGATGGGTTTGTTCGTAAGGGCTGGCATAGCCTGGCTTTGCTTATGAGCTTCCTTGGTGACTATTTTCCCTTATTCCATCAGGCCATGAGATCTTTTCCTAGCCCACACTGAGGTCATGTGGATCAAATTGAAAAATCAAAAGAACTTTTTATGTGTCTCAGCTGGACAAAATCCATAAAGGAAAGGGCAGTGGACACTGCTGGCTGTCCCCAAACATCAGTGGAAACTTAAAATTTTAGGTAAATTTTAGGGAGCTCATAGCAGAAACCTCAAGTCTTGAGGCCAAAGCACAACCTGCAAGCTGTGCTGAGGCCATAGCCTGTAAATTCAGGCACTTAAGAGATTTTTTGAGATAGGGTCTCAGTGTAGCTCAGGCTGGCCTCAACCTCATGACATTCGATTCGGACTACATTAAATTCTGGGTCATCCTGTGGTGCCTCCCAGTTGTTGGGATTATAAACATATGTCACCACACCTAATTTAAAACTCAGCTTCCTGTTAAGGGAAACACTCCACTCTTTGTGAGCTCATTCCTCATTTCTTCCCCAATAGCTTCCTTTCCTTTACAGACAAAAATGTGATTTTTTTTTTAATATTATTACCTTGCTGTTGTAATCAGAAGATATTGTGATAGGCTGAGGGGGCAGGTGTGAATTTTATATAGTAGCACAAAAATGATATTAACACCGGTTAAAACTAACCTATGTTTGTTATAAAATGAAAACTCACTGAAAAAAAATAACTGCTGACCAAGCCATGGAAAATTACAAAACAGACATAGTAAAACATCGTTTATTAAAGAATAATCTAATTACTTCAGAAAAGAGTGGTGCCTCCTCCAGCATCAATCGATAAATGGTTTTATATCGAGGTCAAACATGAAACCCTATTTCTCCTGGCTTCAGAGTCGTGTCCCAGAGAGCTGGAGAGCAGGTTGGTTCAGGTGACAAAGTCTGGCCAATGAACTGGAAGAAGGCTGTTGGGGGATTCTGGGAAAGGAGTTTTCTCCGGCTAAAACAGACAGTTGTCGTAAATACGTCCTACAGGCCTTGGGTCGGGCACTGTGCTGTCCCTTCGTTGTCTGTGATGCCAGAATGAGAAGAAAGATGCTCCTGACAGCCATCTGGGACTCAGTGGTGAGCATGAGGTGGAATGTCAGTCAGAAAAGGAGGGCAACAGGGCGGAGCGCCCTGATGGGGCCGGGGGTGGGGGGTGGGGTGGGGTGGGGTGGGGTGGGGGAGAGACATTTTTTTTCATATTTCCTTTTTTTACTTTTCCAAACTAAGCCTTGTTTTCTGCACTCAGACAGTAGTAACTGCTAATACTTCTGCTTTTTGCTGTATTCTTGCTTTTGCTGCCGCTGGTTTTTTGTTTTTGTTTTTTGTTTTGCCGACAGTGTACCTACCTCGTATAGACCAGGCTGACCTCAAAGTGGCTGTGTTGCTGAGATGACTTTGAGCTTCTGATTGTGCCTTCACCTCCTGAGTACTGGGATTACAGACATATGCTACCACATCCAGTTTATGAGATGTTATAAGATGTTGGGGGGTGGCTCTACTGTCTTGTGCATGCTAAGCAAGCACTGTACCCACTGAGTTACATTCTCAGCACCTTCCCTACAGCTTCTGGAGGTTGACATTAACATCTTTATGGTTTTCTCTAGTACAAACTAGATTTCAACCAGCACTATGATAGCTCTTTTTGCACAGCCTTAGTACAAGTCTGCTTCCATTGTGCCTTTCCTGATATCCTAGGCTGACCTACAAAGAACCCACAGGAAGTAAAGAGGGTCTGTAGAACCAGCAGAAAACAACCAGTGCCATGTCTTCATAGACACTCCAGAGTCTCTGAGTGTGAGAGACACTAAATCTCCAGTCATTAAGGAAAATCCAAACCGTTCCCAACTCCTACTACCAATATAACCCAAGAAACTCTAAGCTTTCATTTTTCTTATTTGATTAACCAGAATGTCAATAAATTATTTTATCGTTTTTGAACTTTCAACTTTTAATTCTTCTACCTATCCATAGTAGGAAATGTAGTCACATGCGCTTGCAAATTCTTTTTTGCCCTTCCTTCCTTCCTTTCCCTCCCCCTCTCTCTCCTCCCTCCCTCCCTCCCTCCCTCCCTCCCTCTTTTTTTTCTTTTTCTTGAGATAGGGTTTCTCTGTGTATTCCAGGCTGTCCTGGACTTGCCTTATAGACTGGCCTCAACCTGCCTCTGCCTCCCCAGTGCTGGGATTAAAGGTGTGCATCACCATGCTCGGCCATGCCTGGGCTGCAAGTTCTTAAGATAATTTCCTCAAACCTAAGAAACCGGTCTTGACTTTATGAGAGACAGGTGGAGTGAGAGTCAACATACAAGTACAGGATTCTGGAAGAAAAGCCCCACGAGAGCAGGACGGTTAGCCAAGGAGAGGTGACTGTGAAGGCTGCTAAGAAGCATGATCATTTTATTAAAAAGTAGAAAATAAAAAGACAAACAGAAATCATGGTGTTGTTAACAAGGAGAATGGGATGTAGATGCAGAGAGAGTGGTCCAGAACCGGGAGCTGAGGTCCACGCCAGTAACACTGGCGCTTGAGAGGCAGAGGCAGACATGATCTCAAGTTTAAGGCCGGTGAGTTCCAGGCTGCATAGCGAGGACTGCATAGCAAGGCCCTGCATCAAATAAAGAATGTTTCAGCCCTGCTGCAGAGCCTTCTTCTTTGTAATGCTATGAGCATCGTGGAGCACATTGAGTGGAAGGAGGATGTGCAAAGTTCAGCATTAGTATTCCTGACACTTAAATGTGTGTCCTATCCTCACATTCTGTTTGTTTGTTTTGGAAGCATTAACTGCATGATGCTATGTACTAGGTACACTTTCTAGGTTCTTGGAATATAAACATGAAAAATATATCCCCCACATCAAAGAACTTGCCATCCATTAAGGAGATCAACATAGTTTATTGCATTAGATGTCAGAGCTCTAAATTTGTGTCCTAAATGGAGTAAAGCCAGGATTGGGGTAGGAGGCAAGCCTTGGAAAGGAGATAAAATTATGAAGGCAAAGTAGATGTTGAGAAAGCTAGAGGAAGAGGCCACCGGAAGGTGTCCAGGGTATCTTGGGAAAGGGACACTGTGATGGATCTGCTCAAGTCGGCTACATGTGTGCCTCATTTGGAGAGTCTTAAAGTCATTGACCGGCTCTCAACTTTGCTAATAAATAATAAAGGAAATGAACATATCTAAGTAACAAAACTATTGATTTTAAAAATACTTTTATTATAGGAGAAAGGAAATCAACATAAATACAATAGAGAATTTGGCATCGTGTTTGAAAACCAATGTATCAATATCAAGTTTAGGACTGCACAGAGGGCTCACTGACGAAGAGCTTGCTGCACACACACACAAGTTCAAATCCAGGAGACACAGAAAAAAAACAGGCATGGGCATGCAATTTCAGTGCTGTGGGAAGGCAAAGACAGGAGTACTGGGTCTTGCTAGCACCTAGCCTAGCTCCAGGTTCAGGGAAAGACCGTGCTTCAAAGGAGTCAAGCAGAGAGTGATAAAGCAGGACACCGGATGTCCTCCACATGTTTTTGCCCCTGTCTGTGTGCAACACACACACCACCACCACCATCGTGGCCACCAGTCTGGTTTGATGGACGTAATTGCAGTTCTCAGAGGATTCCCCAGGCACTCATCAGAAACTACTTGGCTTTTAGTGCTGCCAGAAAGTAGAAACACACATAGCTAGTATGAAATGAAGGGCATTGTTCCTGGGAAGACAGACCCACGACAAATTAATAAAGAGACACAAGCGAATTCTCTGAGTTGGGTGCCAGTTTCAGCTCCACAAATTATTTGAGAAGTGGCAGGTGGCATTTTTATTTTGAATGAAGATGGAGGGAGAAATATATCAAAATAATTTTCCAGAAGTTTTGATATGTTTTCAAATTCTTATGTATCAAGTCAAATATGCTACACATTTCTACTGTTCCCATAATGTGTTTAGCCAACATGTGGAAATGTCAGTGAGGACAGTAATTCATCATGCCTTCAGCCTTGAGGCAGAATAAGATAGGCTGGCTATCTCCAGTGTCTTCCAGGGACTCCTTGAGTGGTTGGTATGCCCACTTGTGGAGGGATGTTGGTCACCAAAGGAAGGAAACAGCAAACTTTCACCCAGCTTTTAGCTACTTGTGGACCGCAGTAAGGTGTCATGGCTTCTTAGCAAAAGGGTCTTCAAAGTGGTTGTACCCCTCTCTGTTAGTCACCCTAGGTCTCTTCATTCCAATTCCATGTCATTGAGTATATTTTTTAAAGATTTGTTTATCTTATGTACACGAGTGCTCTATTTGCATGCACACCTGCAGCCAGGGGAAGTCATCAGATCACATTGTGGATGGTTGTGAGCCACCATGTGGTTGCTGGGAATTGAACTCAGGACCTTTGGATGAGCAGCCAGTGTTCTTAGCCGCTGAGCCATCTCTCCAGCCCCCATGTCATTGAAATATTATAATTCAAACCACTCTAGCTTGTATGTTCAGGAGGCAGAGTGGTTCAAAATAACTAATTTTGACTTCTGAGTCCCCTTCTTTGGGTGAGGATGGGAAAATGGAGCTTCCTGAGTCTAACATTTTACTGCCCTGGGTGTGAAAATCCTCTGACCAGCAATCACACATGATTTCTGGGAAATTGGCGGCATATTACATGACAAGAGAATGTTGGCTGACAGAAAAGACAAAGATAAATCTTGGTGGTTGACAGCATTTGAGCTTCTATGCACCTGCATCCCTGTAGAAGCTTAATTAGAATTCAGATTAGCAAGATGAGAGTTTCGTGTTAGATGTCTTGAACTTGAGTGTGTGCAGCTGTGGTATTTGGTCACAAACGACCAGACCGAAGCAGTTTACACCATGGAGACCTGGTGGGGACCACAACACTGTGTTTTTCTCATGGACTTGTTTCATTTAGTTCACTAAAATATAGTTTGAGTATATACTCTTTATTCATCTCTCTCTCTTGTGTGTGTTGTATTGTATGTGGTGTGTGTGTGTGTGTGTGTGTGTGTGTCTGCATGTATGTGGGTGCTTTCATGTGCATGCTCATGCAGCTGCACATGCAGAAGGAGGCCAGAAAGCTGGTATCCAGTCTCTTTCCTGATCATTCTGTATTTACTGAGGCAGAATCTCTTGCTAAAACCAGAGCTCACTTATTCTTCTGTCTATCGAGGCAGTCTTCCCCTCCACCTCTGCCTCCAAAGTACAGAGATTGTAGGTGGGCCTCTGGCATTGGCCAGCTTTTTATGTGAGTGGTGGGAATCTGAACTTCAGAGTCATGCTTACACAACAAGCAATTTTAGGCACTGAGCTATCTCCCCAGCCTGGGAAAATAATTTTTACTCTCATGTCCTAAAAATGAGTCAGTTAAGGAGAATAATAACCCTTCTCTCTCTATGGTAACCTTCCCTCATTTCAGAGGAAGGAGCCCCAGGCTAAGGTTGCATGTGGAGCAGACTCCAGGATCATTCTTCAGCTTTCTACTTAGCAGTGATTCTATATTTTAAAACCTCAAATTGTTCATTGCTGCCAGATGAGTTTTAGAAAGCAAGGGGACTTTATATAGAGTCACACCATAGAGGATCTTGGGAGATTCTTTTGAACACAGATTTTAAGACTGAACCCTTAATGTGTCCTGTTTTCCATCAATGTTTGGGGATTTTGTTCAGAGAAACCATTAGCATAGTTCTGTGTTTTGTTCTAAATGAATTAAAAGAAGAGCAACATCACCAAACCACCTCCTTAACCTAGACACAGGAGGAAGGACTATGGCCAGCACACAGTGTGACATCCTTCACAGTGGGGAGGGAAGATCATGTCTTTAAAGGACAGTAGTAAGTCAGAGGAACTCTTAGGACTGAGCAATATTACACACTACTAATAAACAGTTGAGGATAAAATTACAGAGCCAACTTTCAATATGATAATCATAACAGAATACTTAATATTCTGTTATTCACTCTGTAGTGTAGTAATGGCAGGGACCTAGAAACCCAATCCATACTAGCAGGCTCGTGGGCGATGGATGGCAATGAGAGTAGGGTGGTCATATGGTGCCAAACAGAGAGAGGAAGAGAATCCTGACCTATGGAGGACTAACCCTGGTGGTGGAAGGCCAGGTTAGTCTGTAGAACATTCCTGGAGAGATAGCATACACAAAGTTGTGGAGTCTGTACAAGGTGTTTACCAATAGCAGAGTAGGGAAAAACACTGACATTAGGGACTTATAACTGATATTAAAAATATTGGCCTTTTCTTCTTAAAACAATGAGTTTTCAGCAGTAGAACAATCAGAATGCGGCATCTTCTCTCTCTAGATTATAAAGCACTTACCTTATAAACCGATCTAGAAGGTAGATGCCACGGCAGCCTCACAGATACAACTTGATGGACATTTACCAACCTTGTAAGTTACCAGCCACACAGAACAAGTAGACATTCTTATGAGATTGTCATATTGGTGCTTACAATAGAAATGCAATTTCTTCACAGCCCTTCTGCACTCCTGACACCCTCGGTCCAGAACGGTCACTGGACAGATAGCAGCAGCAACAGTCAATCTAGAAATGAACAAATCAAAGCCTAAAGAAATTAAGTAGCATCTGTTTAACACTTACATGGAGATTTAACCTCAGATGAAATGACCTTCAACCAATGAGAACTTGTGTTGGGAAACAGGGAACCAAACTTTTTCACCTTTCACCCAGATGGTTCTTATATATGAGTCATAAAGTTTCCACAGGGTCTCCAGGAAGGTGGTGCCCCAACTTCCTACAGAAACAATCTAGTCATTTAATTACCTTGTTGGCTTTATCCTTCCTTCTGTCATTTTCTTCACTTGTCATGAATCTTCCTGGCATAATATATGTCATCATACATATATTATTTCCATCCAAACACATGCCCCAGGGTCTTCTTTTGGGAGCAGGAAACACAAATGGCAATAGCTCCGCACCAATAGAGTCTGCTGCTGTCATTCACAGAGCTAGGAGAATTTCCAAGCAAATCCCTCATGCTGGTTGGGCTTAGTGAGTATTTAAAGGGTGTGCAGCCCTGTTCCAGTGTGTACAAAGGAGCCGCTTATGACATTTGGGGGTCTATTACTTTGGACTAAGGTGAAAACACCAAAGAGGCAACACAAATAACTGACAAAAAGAGAAAGATGACAGTTGTGTATATAGGTGGCCCTGTTTGGGGATAAGATAGCACAACAGTGCATATCTCCTAATGTATAACTCTCCTGGGATATTAAATGTGTCAGTCAGGGAAAATAATGTCATACTATTAAGAATTAGTAACACACACTTTCAGATGACATTAGCCTATTAATTCTAGTTTATCTTAGTTGAACACAAATGCTGTTCAGTGTTTAGATGATTTATCAAGATACAGAATGAAGTTTGCCAAGTCCCTAGCTGAAGTCATAAATAATTTCAACATCTTTCATTTCACATTAACTGTTTAAAAGGCCATGATATTGGCAAATGTACCACAGTTGGACTTTATGCCTCAAATTATATTTTGAGCATGAAGTCTACTCTGTAAAGAGCAGCTTAATTGCATGGCATTCTTTAAAAGTGTTCTCTGATGACCTAGTGGGGACGGTTGCCTGCATTTCCAGCTTTCCTGGACAGAACAAGGGTCCTACAGGAAGTGGTGCACAAAATCTGGGCTTCATTGTCATTTGCCTCTTCCAAAATTCAGGGTTGAAATTAGGTTCCCAAGGTAACAATGTGGAGAAGTGCTGGGACTTTTATGAAGTGTTCAGGTCTCATTGGATTCCATCCTCATGAAAGGATTAATGCTAATCTTGCAGGAGTAAGTTACTTCTTGTGGGAAAAATGTTGGTTATCATGAGAGTAGATGTTATAAAGCAAGCATAGTCTCCTCTGATCTCTTGTGCCCCTCTCCTGACATGTGATCGTTTCTGCCCTTCCACAGGGTTTGGATATGGTGTGAGAATCTTACCAGACAGCAACCAGATGCGAGTGTGGTGCTCTTGGACTTCCCAGCCTCTAGGATGGTGAGCCAACATAAATGTCCTTTATAAATCACCCAGTCTATAACGTTTTGGTATTAGAGCAATGGCAAACAGACATGTCGAGTTCCAGAAAGAAAAGTTCACTGTTAGTTGACTGAAGCCCTTCTCTCTGTTCTAGCCCTAGATTTCAACTTTCTAAGCTTTATTCAAACAAGTCCCATAGCTGCAATTAAAATCACAGCTATATACTGTGGTTCATGTATGAACACAAAACTCTAGAATGTACCAGCACACTGTGACTATAGGGAATTAAGGAACAAGCACATTGTTGCCACCAACTGGATACATAGGAGTCCTAGGCTTTTATTTCCTGTCTTGATGAACCATGGCAAGTGTCGAGTTGTTGTGGACCGAATGGATGAACTGTCAGCACATCTCTCCACTTACATTGTTCTTCCCATGAACTTTTCTCTTGTGTCTTATCCTTCTTATTGTGTAACTGCTTCTAGTGGAGATCCAAAACAACACAAAAAACCACCCACCCTCCCCTGTACTGTATGGCAGTGCCTGACAGGAGTAACCACCTTCCTGCCCCCTCCACCCACATGACACCATGCTTGTAAACCAGTATTTACTTTTTAAAACAAATTGATCATGGTTTAGAAGACATACAACAAACATCACATATCCAAAGGGTTAAATTTTACGTTTGACAATCAATATACTTGTAACATCCTACTATCTCCCTAGGAGCTCTATTCTTGTCCCTTGGTAATCCTATCATACATTTCTCTTCTCTAAGTGGCTAATTTTTTAATGTCATAGTAAATTATGTATATAGTCAAGAATTTCAGGTCGACAAGATGGCTTAGTAGATAACAGCCCTTGCTCCAAAAGCCTAATAACCTGAATTCAATACTCAGAACACATAAAGGTGAAAGAGAACTAACTACATAAACTTATCATTTGACTCCCACATTCATACTGTGAGGTGTATTTTAATAGAGTTTTCCTCAGTAAAACTGTACCTTTTTCCTCATGAAGGAAGCTAAATAAGAATTTCAATATGATTAAATCAGATAAATATGGAAAATAGTCCTTTATTAATTAACTGACTAACCTGTTAGGGTTCTCACTAACTCATAACTCTAAGAATAAGGCTGTCAGGTTTTGCAAGTGGAAATGAAAGGTGCGAGGTTTCTTCTGTACAATATTGAGATATATTTAAATATGTCTGTTATGTTTTTTTATTATTTATTTATTTTTTTAATGTTTATTACTCTTATATATTTGGTTGTGAGCCTAGCCTTTAACGGCTGAGCCATCTCTCCAGCCCTTTAATGTTTATTACTTCAGGTAACATCTCCATCACAGTACCCTCTTTCCACCCACTCCCAGTCCCGCCCTCCCACACTCTATCTCCTATCCCTTACATCCCACTCCTCTGGAGTGGAGTGTCCTACATAACAGTCCCTCAACCCAGGTCAGCAGTCATATAAGAGTCCAGAGCCTCCTCATACACTGGGGCCTTTATTTATTTTTTTAATTATAATGTTTATTTATTACATCAAGTTACATGGCTGTGAATTGCATGATTTCCTTGTTTCTGATGGCTGAGTAGTATTCCATTGTGTAAATGTACCACAGTTTTTTTTTTATCCATTCATCAGTTGAGGGACATCTGGGTTGTTTCCAGTTTCTAGCTATTACAAATAAGGCTGCTATGAACATAGATGAGGAAACGTCCTTGTGTTCTGGTGAGGAATCATTTGGATGTATACCCAGAAGTTGTATATTGTTATTCCGAATATTCTAAGATATCACCAGACTGATTTCCATAGTGGTTGTACAAGTTTGCATTCCCACCAGCAATGGAGGAGGGTTTCCCCTTCTTCACAACCTCACCAGCATGTGCTGTCATTTGAGTTTTTGATCTTAGCCATTCTGACAGGTGTGAGATGTTGTGTTTTTTAAAAGCAAATTTAATTTGACTTTCAATTGGTAAATTGCTACTTATATGTTACCCAGCAACCTTACCCAAGGAATACTGGGACTATTGCTGGAATGAAGCCTTAGAGGGGAAGAGGGCCAGAAAGCTCTTATTTACTTATACCAGTGAAGGGAGCCCAGAGTAGATCTCAGGATGCTGCTGTGGTGTGGCCCTTGTAAGAGTTACAGCTCGGATGGGACAGGAATCCTGTCAGTTGGGAGCCAAGGAATACAACAAAGTCATCCTGTGCCACAAATCTTGGGAGGAAAAAAATCAGGAGGGCGGCTGCCTGTGTCCAAGAAAGAAGCAGCAAGAACTGTGTTTATATATGGAGTTCCTTGGGGAAGGTGGAGCTTTCAAGAGTGGCCTGGGATGGAGGAATTATATGACCTGATATTGGGGTAAACTCAGGGATTGGTAGGGATTTTTTGTTTTGTTTTGTTTTTTTCTTTTAGGGCGGGGCCTGGCCATTCTCCTGCCTTGGGCGCCAGAGTAGTTGTTAGGACATTAGGGAAGTGTGAGGGAGGGGCCTGGTCACTTGGGGCCTTGAGAGTTTACAAATATACAAGGTTTGCAATCTTCCCAAAACTGCTTGAGCTGGGATGAAGAGCCAAGAGTTCTGCTGTCAATTCTCTGCGTATGTTATAGACAAGTCACAGCAAAGGCATTTAAGTCGAATGTGGTCAACAGAGAGGAAGCAAGTGTGCTCTAGTGTAGTGTGCTCTGCTGTAGTGTGCTCTGCTGTAGTGTGCCCTGCTGTAGTGTGATCTCCTGTAGTGTGCCCTGCTGTAGTGTGCTCTGCTGTAGTGTGCTCT
>CAJQZJ010032727.1:2187016-2197779 GCA_907164525.1 Lophiomys imhausi
GAGGCTTGCTTTGTGACCAACTATATGGTTGATTTTGGAGAAGGTTCTGTGAGGTGCCGAGAAGAAAGTGTATTCTTTTGTTTTGGGGTGAAATGTTCTGTAGCTATCCATTAGGTCCATTTGATTCATGACATCTGTTAGGTTCATTATATCTCTGTTTGGTTTCTGAATCGTTGATCTGTCCAGTGGTGAGAGTGGTGTGTTGAAGTCTCCCACTATTAATGTATGAGGTTCAATGTGGGATTTGAGCTTCAGTAGTGTTTCTTTAATGAATGTGTGTGGTCTTACATTAGGGGCATAGATGTTTAGTATTGAAATTTCATCTTGGTGGATTTTTCCTTTGATGAGTATATAGTGTCCATCCCTATCTCTTTTGATTAATATTGGTTGAAAGTCCAATTTGTTGCATACTAGAATTGCTACTCCAGCTTTTTTCTTGGGTCCATTTGCTTCATATATCTTTTTCCAGCCCTTTACTTGGAGATAATGTCTATCTTTTTTCTGAGGTGTGTTTCTTGTAAGCAGCAGAATGTGGGATTCTGTTTTCACATCCATTCTGCTAGCCTCTGCCTTTTTATTGGGGAATTGAGTCCATTGATGTTGAGAGATATTAATGACCAGTGATTGTTACTTCCTGCCATCTTGATGTTGGTGGAAATAGTGTGTGAGTGAGCTTCTTTTCTTTTGGTTTTGCTGCAGGCATGCTATTTGCTTCCTGTGCTTTCTTGTGTGTAGTTAGGGTTGGAGTTTTCCTTCCAACATCTTCTGTAGAGCTGGATTTGTGTATAGATATTGTTTGAATTTCACTTTGTCATGGAATATCTTGTTTTCTCCATGTATGTTGATTGACAGTTTTGCAGGGAATAGCAGTCTGGCCTGGCATTTGTGGTTTTTTAGGGTCTGCAAGACATCTGTCCAGACCCTTCTGGCTTTTAGAGTCTCTGTAGAAAAGTCAGGTGTGATTCTGATAGATTTGCCATTATATGTTACTTGATCCTTTTCCCTACCAGATTTTAAAATCCTTTCTTTGTTCTGTACATTTAGTGTTTTGATTATTATGTGGCGGGAAGATTTTCTTTTCTGCTCTAATCTATTTGGAGTTCTGTATCTTGTACAGTTATAGGCATCTCTTTTTTAGATTTGGGAAATTCTCTTTAATGATTTTGTTGAAGATATTTTCTGGTCCATGGAGGTGGGACTCTTCTCTTTCTTCTATTCCTATTATTCTGAGATTTTGTCTTTCCATTGTGTCCTTGATTTCCTGAAGGTTTTGTGTCAGGACTTTTTTAGATTTGACATTTTCTTTGACAGATGTATCAATTTCTTCAATTTTATCCTCTGAGCCTGAAATTCTTTCTTCCATCTCTTGTATTCTGTTGGTGATGCTAGTGTCTGTAGTTCCGATTCTTTCTTTAGGTTTTCCAGTTCTATGGATGTCTCGGATTGGATTTTCTTCATTGCTTCAACTTCTCTTTTCAGGTCTTCCATTCTCTTAAGCGCTTTATTCATTTCCATCACCTCCTTTGCAGTATTTTGTTGTTGCTCTCTGAGGTATTTGATTTCCTCCCTTAGGCCTTCTATTATTAATATAAACGTAGGATTAAGGTCATTTTCCTTTGCTTCAATTGTGTTCGGCTGTCCAGAGTTGTCTGTATCATTATTGCTAGGATCTGGAGACATCCTATTTTTTTTTTTTTTTTTTTAACCATGTTCTTGCGCTGCCCTTTTGTCATCTGATGGACCCAGGTGTTATCTGTTTGTTTCTTTTGTTACCTGACCTTGGTGCTCAGGAGAACTCCCTGCCCTGGGGGTTGGCTGATCCTGAGATCCTGGTGTTTACCTCCAGATGGCGGGCAGGTTCCTGTAATAGACTGACTGGCTCTGGAGAGGAGGGTGGCTGCTACTCTCCTCAACTGCTTGTGACCCTATTGGACCAATATAGAGGGGACTGGAGTGGGGAGAGGGCTATCCTCTGAGGACCTGGGAGCTGACAGGTCTCCTCAGAAAGGCAGGTAGAGCTGTGGTTGGATCTTTGTTCTCCTATCACTGACCCAGTCGTTCTGGCTCCCCAGCTGGGCTGACTATTCAGGCAGGGAGCTCCACCCACAACAGATGCCAGCCTCAGTGTGCCTGTTGCTGACTGCCTCAGATGCTTGGGTGCTAGGGTGAGTGACCCACCTGCCCCAGTATTTGTGGAGAACACACTGTCGCAGGCTCTGTTTGCAGGCAGTCTTGGCTCTTAATTGCTTTGCTGTGACTGGGATAGGTCTCTGCCTCTCCGCTACAGTGCACACTGTGCCGCCATGCTGGAAAGTCTGGAAAAAATAATCTCACTTACCTTTGCTCTTGTGGTGCGGCTGTTTTTCCCTCTTGTGTGTACAGGTCCAAGTGCAGGCTGGATATCAGGCAGACAGGCGGGGCCGCTGGTCTGTGGCTGGAGCCATGGGCTGGATCTGCTCCTGGGCTAGATCTCTAGCCAGAGCTCCTCTCCAGACCGGTGACAGAGCTGGCTGATCTCAGGGTTGTGTTCCCGGGAACTGCATGGGCTGTTTTACCTGGTGACCGGTCTCAATGTTCACCGTGGGAATTCAGACACCATTTGTGTTTCACTGTAGGCTGGGGACCTCACATTCACTCCACAGTGACTAATCTCATTCACCTACTACTCAGATGCACTGCTCTATGGTCGGCGCCATCTTGGATCCTGCCTGTTCGGTCATTTCTATGTTGGGGTGGCTGTGCACAGCCATTCAGAAGCAATTTAGGTTTGGGGGAGGGGAGGATATATTTCCAACAGTTGAAGGAAGGGACTGGGGCTGTGGCTCAGTTGGTTGAGTGCTTGTGTAGTGTGTATGAAGCCCTGGGTTCGATGCTCAGTTCCTGTAGATTGGGTGTGGAGGTGGCAGCAGGAGGCTCAAGAAGATTAAGGTCGCATGCTGTTATACAGAGCTGGGCTCCTTAGGCCTTGTCTAAAAGAAAAGAAACAGCTGAAGTAATCAGTCACTGATGCAATGATAACTAGTTCCTAGGAAACACAAGAGAAATCTCAGGGTGCCACTGTACCCCTACCCACTTCCAGCCCTGTGACTGAACCCTCATATCCACTCTGTGCCTCATTCCTGTGCCTCTCTTCAAACTGCATTGATGACAACCTGCCTCTCCCTCATTCAAACAAGCCAGGCTGGATTTTTGTTGAGCTTCTTGGGTTCTGGGAATTCTGCGATGCCTGACTTTCTCACAAAGTAAGAACTGAAGCCTCTCAGTCCTTCCACCCTGGAGGACTGAGTCCACCCACAGACGGAGGACCATAAAGAGCAGCCACTGCTGGGAGTCCGAGGGGCTAGTTCAGGCCAGACCCTCTGCCTGCCAGTGTGAAGCCCACTGGTGTTGGCGTCCAATCTGCCTCCTCTGTAGAAAAGAAGTGTGAGGTCAGTCACTGCTCTTTTCTTTCAGGGTCATTTCTGTTAAGAAGTCCCAGCATCCCCTGAGTTAGCTCACACACCAGCTCACTCCAACCCAGGCTCTCTTGTTTTTTTTAACTGATGCACTGCACTTCCTTCCACATGTGGGGATAAACTCTGGTTCTTGCACACAATAACATAAAAGTCAGCCCTGTGCTGTGTAAAGCACAGACACAGTAATAAGGACACACTGAGAAAACAGGGCAAGGCTCTGCTGCTGTTATTAAAGTGTATATTTCAGGGGAGGGAAGATCGTTTTCTAAAGGCTTAGTAGGGACACTCTAATGGAAAAAAGATTGAGAACGTAGACTCAAACAGGGTCTTGCCCTGCTCCCTCTGCTGGCCCCTCCAGGCAAGGCCACCCTTTCTATTCTGTCTCTCCAGAACTTGCAGACCTGACATGTCTGTTTTCCTCCCTCCCAGACACACTTACTCATGGTTGCTCTCTGGGGTCCAGTGGTCTTGGCTTATTCTCTGTGGTTTTCTTCCCTCTAGCTTTGGCATTGCTGGCTCGACCAATGTGACTGGAGATCAGGTGAAGAAGCTGGACATCCTTTCCAACGACCTGGTTATCAACATGCTGAAGTCATCCTTTTCTACCTGTGTCCTTGTGTCTGAAGAAGATAAACATGCCATCATAATAGAACCTGAAAAGAGGGTGGGGCTGTGTTTATACTGCTGAAGGCTTGCACATAACCATTTTCCTTCTTGGCTTCATGCTTCCATGAATTCCAGTTTATTTGCTTCTCTAAGCTAGATTTCTAGTGATTACCAAGCTCCCTCCTGTCCTGTCTTCCTACCATCCTAAACCTCTCCTCTGAACTTGATCCCAGAGACTCTTCCCATTTCCCAACGGTGTGTCTCCATTCCTGAGTGGTGTCACTGCTGTGTGTGGTGACCTCAAAGCCTGGCTTCTGCTAGTTGCCTCCTCATTATGACCAACCTGCAGCCCTCGTGTTAGACCACTGCAGACCGAACTGCCTCCCCTTTCCATCCCTGGCTCAGGCATTGGGATCCTCAGGAGGTCAGATTGCGTTGTGAGGGCAGAGAACAGGAGATAGTCTGTGTGCCCCAGTATGTAGCTCCTCACCAACATGCTGCAGGGCTCAGTGACAAACTGCTGGGGACACGTTCAACACTGCAGAGAGGCCCCGAAATTTTGAATGTGGCATGCTACAGGACAGGGTTTGTTTGGCTCCTCTAAGACAACAGCAGCTAGGAAAACAAACATGAGACTAGAAGCAGTTGTTCTTACTGTCGCTCGCTCACTGACCGCGGTGAATGGAGTCACGGAAGAGTAGAACTGGAAAAGAAAATCAGATTAAACACTCAGCTTGTGCTGACCTTAGCAAGGGCCAGGAGCTGTCCTAGAGTGACCTGCTCTACAGTCCTTGTAAAAATGTCACTACATGCCACCGAAGTCCCCCATCTTCTCTGCAGTGTTGGCCAGTTCTCCAGCAAGCCCCCTTCCCCCAGCCCCTGGCTGTGACAGGGCATCACAGTGGCTGCAATTTCCTGCATCCATGGAAATGAAATGTTAAGAACTAGCAGTCAGGGAGTCCCTGAATCTGGGGTAGAACATTAAACACCCCCTCTATATCTAAAGAAACTAAATTGGAGATGGAAAATTCCCAGTAATGAGCCGGTAAACTGGCTCCCCCGAAAAATTTCTCCAATTTGTTGAACTTACAAACCTTAATGGGGTAAATGTTCAAAGTCCTTGCACACTCTGGCCTAAGGTCCCTGAAAGAGCCCAGAAGAGCTCTCAGAGCTGAGCTGGCCAGCCCCAGTGCCGCTGACGCCTTGCTCCCACTGCAACAGAGAGAGGAGTCATATTAGGGATATTGCTGAGAAATCTGTGCACTACAGTTTTGAGTGGGCCCATCAAACATGAGGGACAAATGTCTTGCAGACCTAAGAGATAAGAACATCTTTCCATCCCCTAAGGCATTATTTCTTTGTCTTAAAAGTAAAGGGAAAGTAGGACGTGGTGGCACAGGCTTTTGATTCCAGCACTCGGGAGGCAGAGGCAGGCAGATCTCTCTGAGTTCGAGGCCAGCCTCATCAACAAAGCAAGTCCAGGACAGCCAGGGCTGTTCCACAGAGAAACCCTGTCTCTTAAAACAAAAAAAAAAAAAGCCAAAACAAAACAAAAAAGAAGAAAAAGAAAAAGGGAAACAGATGACTCACTTTTTTTCTCTTTTTTTCCTTTGGCTGCTGGGACAATTTCAGTTATGTCAGTGATGTAGTAAGTGATGATTTAATTATCTGTGTTCTACCCCTTCTTTACTTTCTATTGTGATATTTTCTCTGCCCAATGATCTGTCTGTCTGTCTGTCTGTCTGTGTGTTCATCCATCTCCTCACATCGCCCCAGCAGGATATAAATAAATAAGACCCCATTTCTCAGCTTGCCCTTCAGAGTCCATTCAGTGTGTAGTCACTGTGTTTGCTTTTTGTTTTCTTTACCCAGGGCAAATACATTGTCTGTTTTGATCCCCTCGATGGCTCATCTAACATTGATTGCCTTGTGTCCATTGGAACCATTTTTGGCATTTTCAAAAAGGTAAAGTATAGTGTACAAAGCCCCTGGTTTTGATCATAAAATAAATGTGGAGCATAAACCTGTGTGGCTTAAATTAACTCACAGCAAGGCCTCATGGCCTTGCATATGTTGTGCAAGAGAGATCCACCAAATGCTAAGCCACAGTGGGAAAATGCTGCTGGAAAGAGAGGCCTTCGAACTCTCTCAGCAATGTAAAATGTATCTCTCTTTTACAAAGAAGACAGGGCAGATCTAGTGACAACCTCCCCAAACCAGAACAACATGCCTCACTGTTTTCTTCTTTAAGCCAAAAGCTTTTAAAAAAAACACTTTTCATACAATACAGAAAACAAAACCACACAAATCTCACATGAGGCGATTCACCTCTCTCTAGTCTAGTCTTCCTCTAGTAATTGGCAGCATCCTTAAAGAAGTATTTGGTTACCATAACTAAGAATGGAACTTTAAAAGGAATAGTTATTTGCCCTTGTCAGGGAAAGGCCTTAGGGAAATCAACTAACAAAACCAACCAACCAAACAAACAAACAAACAAAAAATCAGTTTTTCTGTTTCTCACCCACTGCCAGCCTCTAGTAAACTCCATGCCCTTTCAGGTTCTGTGAGGCCAGCTTTAAAACATGCTCTTACTCTGGGTTATTGGGGAAATGTCAGTGGCATCTAGCCTGCCTGCTAATGACTCCAGAGAGATGCCACAAACCATATTTCTGAGAATTTCTTTGATGTCAGAGTAACTGACCACACTGCTCAGTGTGTATTTCTACTGACAAAAGCTCACAGAATCGATTTTCTAAGGAGACGCTCAGCCCTGCAGCCCTGTGCTAATTTGTTTAGATAAAGATGGAAAAGACGGGAAAGATGCTGGTGATGAGGTTACGTTAGTGGAGCTCGCCAGAAGGTGCATTGCTTTGGAGGTGATAACGGACACACACGAGAGCATATCAAATTAGGAAGATGTTCCAAGGAGGTTGACTGGAAAGAAAGATCCTGACACAGGAAGCTGGGGTCCTTCATCAGGGCTGCTGTGGTAATGCAGTTAGAAGGATGCTGCTGTGGAAGGGCGCCATCTCTGGAATGCCAGCGGCTCTCGTAAGAACAGTGGTTCTTAGACTGTGGGTCATGACCCCCTTGGAGGCTGCATATAAGATATTTACATTACTGTTCATAACAGGCAAAATTAGGGTTATGAAGAAGCAACAAAAACAATTTTATGGTTGGGGTCACCACAGCACGAGGAACTTCGTCAAAGGGTCATAGCATTAAGAAGGTTGAGAACTGCATTACAGGAACACCCTGCCACGCATCCTGCTGATGGTCAAAATGGAAAAAAGGACTACAAACCAAAATGAAAACATGTTTTATTTTCTTTTTTGCTTTAGAAAAGTACCAGCGAGCCTTCTGCGAAGGATGCTCTGCAGCAAGGCCGGGACCTGGTGGCAGCTGGCTATGCACTCTATGGTAGTGCCACCATGTTGGTCCTTGCCATAGAAAGTGGCGTCAACTGCTTCATGCTGGACCCGGTGAGACATCTCTGTGGTGGGGTGCTTATCTGGTAGCTTTGAGCTTGTCAATACTGTGTGTGTGTGAGCCACCCAGTGCGGGTGCTGAGGACTGGTTCCAAGTGTTCTGGAAGAGCAGCAAGTACTGAACCACCTCTCCATCTCCCTCCTTTCTCTTTCTTTTTTTTTTCTTTTACTTTTTTTTTTTGTTTTGTTTTGTTTTTGAGTTCTCTATGTGACTTTGGCTGTCTTAGACTCACTTTGTAGACCAGGGTGGCCTTGAACTCGCAGAGATCTGCCTGCCCACACCTTCTTTCTTTTTCTTTAAAGAAACAAAAGAAAACAAACCATCACCACAACAACACACACATACACAAACACACACACACAAGGTACAAAGTACTCACTGGACGGTGAACTCTGTGAGAGGTAGTTCACTCTTGAGAGGCTGGGGTGTGGCAAACTTCTGTAAATCAGAACACCTTTGACCTATTCGTGGTTAGCAAAACTGCACTGTCACCTCCCTGGGAGCATGGGTACTTAATTAATAAACTAAGACTGGAGAGAAAAATGACAGCCCCAGTCAAACTCTCTGCATGAGGCCCCAGGGGAGAACAGGGCAGGCCAGAGCAAAGTTTAACCTGAACAAAGGGTAGAGCTTGTTTCTGAAAGTAGTGGTGCTTACCAAAGTGTCCCCTGGCCAGATTGTCCAGGTCCCCAGATGAGCTCTTGGTGCCTTTTCTGTTACTTTTGAGTTGACAGATACATAGGAAAAAAAAAATTGTGCTCTTGACTGCAGATTGCAGGCATGCTTTTGAAGGGGTGGGTTTCTGGGTCCTGGGGAACCTCCCTCCCTCCCCAGATATAGATGGTTTTTGGATCAGTTTGGCAGCTGGAATGCTCCCTTGCTGACTGCCATTTGATGTGAACCCTTCTGTTTGCTTTCTTTGGCTTGTTGGAGGCAAGGTTACCCCAGAGAGATGCTAAGTGCCTTCCTTCATCTTCCTTGTGTCTCCCATCAAGGATAAGGTGATGGCTGAGACCACCAATAGCCACAAGTGGGTTTCTAGCAGGCTTCAACTTTCACTGAGCATTTATAGCTCCCGTCTCTCCATATGTGGGAGACTCTCCTCCTTCGGCCAGGTGAGCAGGCTGGGCACCAAGATGGCTGCCAGGAAGCTGTGAGATGATTCCCTTTTCCAGATATTTTAGGTGAAGATATTTGCTTTGTTTTCCTGACTGCACAAAGATATTCCTGTAAGTTTATGGCCCAAATTTTTAGAAATAGAAACCGAAAAGCACAAAAGTGAAAAGAGAGAGGACTGATTCCCAGGGAGGCGCCCTGTGACCTTGGTCAGTTCCTCTCCTCCCACCCCTAACTAGCTTCACCATCCCTCTGTCTCTCCAGGAATGAGTTTTATTCTCACATTAATTATTTATTGTTAGAACTCCCTCGCTTTTCTGTTTCACACACTTCCTCTATTCCTGTGTCTTCATGGTTTTTCTTGTTTCATTTTTTGACAACTTCATACATGTGTAGAATGGATTTTGGATGGTTTCATCCCCTAGATTCCCTCTCCTTTCTTCCTAGCCAGGCCTCTCCTACTTTCATGGTTTTTTTTGGGGGGGGAGGGGTTGTTTGTTTTGTTTTGTTCTTTTTTTTTTTTTTTTTTGGTGAGCCACTAAGTTTAAATACGGCTGCTTGTATGGGCACAGGGGGTGGGGGGCTGTTTATGGGGGCATGAGCAACTTATCAGTGACCATGACAATGAGAAAAATATGACCTTCTTCCTAGGAACATTACCTGACAATGATCCTTCATGGAGGGGTGGGGCCTCATGAGTCCCTCCCCTGTCTGTGATAATGGAGACAGGCAGGGTCTCCAAATGTAGCCCACATTGGCCTTAAACTCCCAATTCTCTTGCCTCAACCTTTCTAGTGTGGCATTAGAGTTGTGCTCTCAATGTCTGGCCTTGTAAGTTTGATTTCTTGTTTTGTGGAATTATCTGCACTCTTAAACCCCAAATTACCCTGCTGACCCTTGCACCTTCTTGCCATTACTGGAGCCTCTGGCTGCAGTCACTGTGTGCTGAGGTGAGCTGTGGTCACAGGCCTTGCCTTGTTCATGCCTAGGGGAGCTTTCTGGTCATTTGTCCACCTTTCTCCCTTGCTTCAAAGGCCATTGGAGAATTCATTCTGGTGGACAGGGATGTGAAGATCAAGAAGAGAGGCAACATCTACAGCGTTAACGAGGGCTATGCCAAGGACTTTGACTCTGCCATCACTGAGTATATCCAGAAGAAAAAGTTCCCTCCAGTAAGTGAGTAGGCAGGTGAGGCTGGCATGGTGTTTAGCTTTGGGAGGAGTGTCCTTGAGAGCAAAGGGGGACACTTACCATTGAGAAGGGTCTGGAATTCATCTGGGACTGACTCTCTCTTGCTTTATGAGAAAATCTACTGATGTGAATTATCCTGGAGATGAAAGGAGAGATGGAAACCATTGAGCCTGCGCACTGGGGGTGGAGCCTATGTACTGGAGGCGGGGCCTATGTGCTGGAGGCAGAGCCTATGTGCTGGAGGCGGAGCCTATGTGCTGGAGGCGGAGCCTGTGCACTGGGGGCAGAGCCTAGGTGCTGAGGGCACGTGCTTGTGCAGAGACATGGAAATCAGAGTATTGTTCAGTCTCTATCTCCCAGCACAGCAACATCTGGACAACAAAGTCAACCAGATTTGTTTACTGAGCTCCTTCACAACAACAAAACATTGCTATTTTTGCCTCTGGCACCCAAGCCAATACCACGTGAGGTCTGTAACTTTAGGCCTGTGTCTTGATGGATTTCTGTCTGTTGTATAGAGAATGGTCAGTGTCAGGCAGGAGAGATGGCTCAGTGGGTAAACTGCTTGCTTCACAAGCATGGGTACAGGAGATTGGTCCCCCAGGTTCAGCTTACAGGAGGCCTGCCTGTAATACCAGTGTGGGGAGGCAGAGATGAAATCTCCTGAGCAAGCAGTAAATTAGGTCTGCTGAATCAGCAAGCTCTGGGTTCATGTGAAAACTCTGTCTCAGTATCTATGGTGGAGAGCGATGGAGGAAGACACCAGACATCAACTTCTGGCTTCCACATATATGTGCATTCCCACAAACACATGCACATACAAACATGCATACATGCATACCTGCATGCACACCACCAAACACACACACACACACACACACACACACACACACACACACACACACA
>CAJQZJ010032727.1:2200222-2215605 GCA_907164525.1 Lophiomys imhausi
GAGAGAGAGAGAGAGAGAGAGAGAGAGAGAGAGAGAGAGAGAGAGAGAATCAGTTACCATGGAAACTCCCACCAGCTCTGCAGAGCTCTCTACTGGAACAAGCTCCCCACCCTGATGGTAACACCTTCTGTCTGAAGACCTTGGTCTCTGGTCTTGTTTTCCAGCTGAGGCTGCTGTATGAGTGTAACCCCTTGGCTTTTGTCATGGAGAAGGCCGGCGGCATTGCCACCACAGGGAAGGAAGCTATACTAGACATCATTCCCACAGACATCCACCAGAAGGCGCCAGTCATCATGGGGTCCCCCGAGGATGTGCAGGAGCTTCTGGAGATCTACAGGATGCATGCAGCCAAATGAAGGCCAGCTTTACCCTTGCCCCAAAGCAGAGCTTTTTATCTTGCGGCCTCAAGTGGCACTACTCCATTCTGTGTGTTGTATATTGCTAGAAATAAACCTAACAGTGTGAATAGTTTCAGAGTTCAATGCTTTGTAATGCCCAAGAATGCCTCATCCACATGCTATAATGCCATTATAACAGGTAGTATATATTTTGAGTAGGTGAAGGAGAAATAAACACCTTCTTTCTTTATAAAAAAAATTTGTTTTCAGTACTTTGTGTCAATATATTAGGCAACTCATTTACCCTCCATAACAGCAGCCTAACTGGAATGCTGCCTCAGGTCCATTTTATCCATGATTAAATGGAGAATGAAGGGATGATGAAACCTGCTGAAGGTCTCTATCCAGTTAGTGGCAGGTATAGCTGGGAGAGGAACCAGGCATCCCGGCCACCTCTTAGGTCGTAAGCTGAGTTCATGTCACTTCTTATATGTGCAATCTGTTCAGTTCTGGCTGTTTCTGCCCTTCTAGAAACTAGCAAGTGTCTGGCTTCTCAGCCTCTTATATGTATCTGTAACCACTCAAGACACAATGACAGTTTATGTTACTATTCAGTGGTGCTTTTTATACAAGAGTGGCATCAAATAACAAGGCCATAATCTCTAGGGAGAGTCTAGTTTTCATGATGAAAATGATTGACCATAAGAACTAAATTTAATGATGTAGACTGTTAATTAGGTACTTTTTGAGTTACGGGCTTTGCTAAGAGGACCTGCCACAACTGGTCCTATGCAGAGGGAGCATGGCACACGGACTATTCTGCACAGAGTTCCCTCCTTTCTGGATCAGAAGCTCATGATCATGGTAAGTTATATCAGGCATTAGGAACCCTGTACCCTTGTGAGCTGTGTGTGCATGTACGTGTGGATGTGTGCAGTGTTCGTGTGCACACATATCTGTATGTGCACATCATAGAGAACAGAGGAAACCTCCAATGCTGTTTCTCAGGTGCCATCTACTTTTTAATTTTTTATTTCATGTTTTGATAATGGATTCTGAGGCTTGAATTCAGGTCCCCATACTCCCAAGGCAAGTGCTTGATGGACTGAGTCATTTCCTCGTCCTGCATTTGTTTTTCAACCTTCTAACAGCACTGAGGGTGTGTGCAGCATCTGTAAACTCACACCCCTGTACCATAATGAAACCAAGCAAAGCAACAAAGGATTCTCTTCCTCTGCTTTTGTCTGTGTGTCCTGCCTGGTGTCTTTGATTGAGATGTGGGTTCAGTTAATGGAATATTTTCAAGAATTTTTTTTTTTGTATTCTCTGAGTATATCCAAGTTCTCCTCTGTATGTAGCCTAGAGTCAGGGACAGAATCCAGAGCAATAAGAGCCCAGACATCAGTTCTCCTTTGACCAGTCTTAGATTCAGCCTTGGAGGTGTTTAGATGTTGTCCTTGGACACACACTATCTCATCAAAATGTACGGAGACTTAGTTTCTGCAGAATGGTCCTGCCCTGAAGTGGGCAACCATTCTACTTTCAAACACACAGCAACTCCTCTGCAAACCGCTCCTGAAACCTTCCCTCACACATCAGGCCTCTCTGCTGACTTCTTTAGTATCAGCAGAAGCAGGATGTGTCAAGAGGCTCCATTTTCCACCCCTAGGTCTTGGTTTGTTTTTAGAGTTTTCTTAGATATTCCTCTCACCTTCCAACTTAAACCACTTAGCAAGCCAGCAAAGGGTGCATCCATTGTGTATGCAAGAGGGCATGCTTCCTATAAGACTGGAAGCCATTCCTGCTCTGACTTTGCCAACAAGGGCTGGTTACATATAATGTATGACACTGGGCATTGGCTGGAATAGGACAGGGTGGAAATTGTCAAAGCCCTTGGAGTAACTACACCTTGATCCTCAGCCTCAGGTTCGGGAATCATTTCAAGATGCCTGCAATTGGTTCCATTGTACCCTCTCAAAACATGCTCACATTCAAATCCTGGGAACAGCCAATGTGACCTTATTTGGGTAAAGGGTCGCTTAAGCTGAAGATTTTGAGATGACCTCATCCTAGACCCCATGGGAGGGCCCTAAATGCAGCAAGTATTTTTATAAGATCACACAGCGGGAGGACATGTGTGTCAGTCAGGGTTCTCCAAAGAATCAAAACTGACAGAATGAGTGTGTGTGCATGCACTTGTACACACACACACACACACACACACACACACACACACACACACACACACAGGAATTTACTGAAGGGGCTTACAGGTTGTGGTCTGAGTAGTTAAATAAGACAGAAAGGAAGGCTCATGACTGAGTGGCTATTCTCTCTGTGAGACTGGATGTCTTAGCAGTCCCAATCAGTGCTGGAATTCCAGGGAGGTCCTGAAGAGCTGTTAGTGTATGCTGGAATCCCTAACAAGTATGTTCTCACACCAGCAGAGGAATGGCTCAGCAAGATTGGTGAACTTGTCAATGAGAGTGAGGGCAAGCAGGCAAACAGCAACAATCCACTCTTCTCCATGTCCTTTTATGAGGGCTGGCACTAGAAGGTATGGTCCAGATATTGGGTGGGTCTTCTGACCTCAAATGATCCAGCTTTCAGGAAGGCCTCTCACCTCAAATGACCCAACTAAGAAAAATCCCTCCCAGGTGTGGCCAAATGCTTGGAGTTCAGTTAAGTCCAGATGTAGGCCACAACCTCTATTAGGCATCTTACCATATGACAGTGAAGGTAGAGACCACAGTGATGTCACAAGCCATGGTGGCCAAGGAATATACCAGAAGCCAGAGGAGGCAAAGGAGGAGGATCCCCAGAGCTTTCAGAAGAAGCATGGGCACCTTGGTTCTGGGCTATTGGCCTCCAAAATGGTTAAAAAAAAAAAATCCTGGGTTGTTGCGTATGTTATGTGTATCAACACATTGTGTGTGTGTGTGTGTGTGTGTGTGTGTGCACGCACATGCACGTGAGTGCATGTACATGTGGTACACACACATGGAGGCTGAGTGTCTCCTTAGTGCTGAGTGTCTTCCTCAGCTGCTCCCCATCTTATTTTTTGAGACAAGGTTTCCCACTGAACCTAGAGCTCACTGACAGGGAGGCTGGCAGGCCAAGGAGGCCTTGGAATCCTGCCTTTGTTTCTTAAGTGCTGGGATTGCAGGTGAGATCCAACACATCTGGTTTTCACATGGTGCTGTGGTGGAACTCAGGTCTTCACGCTCACATGGTAACCCTGTTACTGACCGGCTTATGCTGAGCAGTCTCTCCAGCTGCACGTTCTTCTTTCCAAGTAAGCTGGTGTGTGACCTTGCATGGCAGTGCTAGGAAGCGTCTTCCCATCATGCATCAAACAGTCCCCGTGTGACAGCCCAGAGCACTCCTCAACCATGTGGCCAGCCCCTTCAGAGGGCGATTCTTTATAGAGATGCCACTTTAGGTTCCCATGAAGTGTTGAGGTGGAGAAGGTTCCCTGTGACTCCGCACATAATGGTAGGAGGGTGGGGGTAGCTGTGAACTGGAAAAAGGAAAAAGGCGCATGTTAACAATGTATCATGTCACAAGAGACGTGCCACTCACTAATGTGTCACCAGTCGTGAAATAACCGTGAGGAGCAGCTGTCCCCCACCTCATCTTCCTGGCCCTCCAAGAAGCTTACTTTGCATCTAGTTGAGTGCCACCTGGTTGAGAGACTTCTCACAGACTAGCGGTGCCCCAAAGGTGCTACATCCAGGGCTGCTGGGCTTCCTTGATGAAATTGTGCTGGGTCCCATGACAGGATTCGATAAAGCAGTTTTGCCAGCAGGAAGGGTCCTCAGACAACATTCCAGAAACACTTTTCTAGGTCCAGGTGTCTGGGTGGATGGTCTAGCTCTACGAGCAAGACTGCCTTAACTGTTCCAGGCTCCATTTGTCCTGATTTACTCAGACTTATGAATGCTTCTCATGGAACACAACCAAGTCACCAATAATTCTGTCACTAGCGTGTCAGCAGTCCTGAAATACCTGTGAGGGGCAGCTGTCACCCAGCCTCTGGACTGTCACCATGGCCACTCTATGAGTTTCCAATCTGTTGTGTGCTCCAGAAGCACTTTAGCATTTGCAGAAAGGCCACCAGAAAGGTCACCAGCTGCCATCTCAGGCCACCTGGGCAACTTGAGCTTCTATCCTTTAGATGCAGCTTTGTGTATAGGTCAGAACTCGACATTAGGCATTATCCTTTATTTTTTGACACAGGGTCTCTCAGTAAACCCAAGAACCCAATTTGGCTAGAATGGCTGGCCAGCAAGGCTCTGCAGCTCAGGTCTCCTCCCCAGAGCTGAGAGCACAGGTGAATGCCAATGTGTCTGTTTTGACACAGGAGCTGAGGAATCAGACTCAGGTCCTCAGGCTTGTGTGGCGAGCAGTCCACCGACTGATCCAGTCATCCAGCCACCCCTCCAGCCTCAGAGGGGGGTTCTCCAAGGGACCTTTGACTTCCTAGAAGGATGTCACAGTCAAGTCACAGCCTGGCCAAGCCATGGTCTGAGAGAAAAACCAAAACAAATACATGTACAAATTGCTGTGAGTTTTCTATGACTTATAGCTTAACAAATTTTAATGAAATAATTATCAAGGGAAGACATAAAATTGTAGGGCAGTATGCACATCCTCAGTTTTGTTGATTGATTTATTTGATATGGAATCTTGATATGTCAGCCAGACTTGGGATTCTCCTGACTCCTCCAAGTAGGTGGAGATACTTGAATTTATTAATATGTATCTTATAGTTCTGGGTACACTGAAGAGCTAGAAGGATACAGGCTTGATACCAGGCCCACCGACTGATTTGTAATCCTTACAACCACTCCACCAGTTCTTATCTGAATTTATGAAGACACCAAGGCTTTAAGAGGCTTTTAATACCCTCAAATTATCCACAGAGTGGGAAGCCATCTTGGGACCCAGAGTCAGGTCTGTTTTCAGAGAAAGTGAGGTTATCACAGAAACAGAAAACTCTAGCTCTCAGTATGATTAATTCTAGGACACTTTAAAAAGATATTTAAAAAACATTTTATTAGATTATTTTGTGTATATGAGTGTTCTGCCTGCATGTATGTAGTATGTGCACCACTTACATGCTTGGTGCCCTTGGAGGTCAGAATAGGACATTGGATCTCCTGGAACTGGAGTTTACAGATGGTTGTAAGCCACCAAAGTGGGTTCTGGGAACCAAACCCAGATCCTCTGTAAGAGCAGCCAGTGTTTTTAACGGCTGAGGCATTTCTTCAACCCTGATGCTTCTTTTCAAATAGAGAAATATTTTTCAAAATAGAAATAAAAATCCAGAGAAGCTGATAAATCACCCTGGGGCTAGACACTTTGCTAGATTTGGGTACCTCCTGTGGATATCCCTCTAGTCATACGTGCTTAATGGAAATAAACCTAAAAGAACTCTTGCTACAGTCATGCTGAGAGTGCCATTAGTTTGTTATGTGACCTATGCCCCAGATAAAGTATCTGCAATCTGCCATCTGAGAGTCATAACCATTCAGAATGAGGCCCAGTGGCACGTATCTCCAGAGAACCCTCTTACGTCCAATGAGAAGATTTTATGGGTCATTTTTATTAGCTGGTCTTCTCTCACCTATGGCTGCGCGTGGCTTCTTGGGATCTTCAAAACAAAAAACCAACACGCCCCCCCCCCCCCCCCAAAGCCCCGGAAGTTTAAGTAGAGGGTGAGGCCGTGAGGCCGCCCTTCCCGGTGCTGGCGCTCTTCTATTTACAGCCTGCTTAACGAGCACTGTGGCAGCTGCCACTGTCAGGAAGGCCAGGAAAGTTTCCTTGAGGGCTTGTCCAGCTATCTGAGTCACGTGGGCTGGCCCGGTTTCCCTGGGCGCTGGCACAGTCAGCTCAGGTGTCTCTTCAGCGAGCAGGCTGGGAGGCTGCTGCCCCAGAGAGAAGAAAGAGTTCCTCCTGCAAGCAGAAAAGAGGGTTTGAGGTCTCACCCGCCACAATGACGGACAGAAGCCCTTTTGAGACAGACATGCTCACGCTGACCCGCTACGTCATGGAAAAGGGGCGGCAGGCCAAAGGGACTGGAGAGCTCACCCAGCTGCTCAACTCGATGCTGACTGCCATCAAAGCCATCTCCTCGGCTGTACGCAAGGCCGGCCTGGCCAACCTGTAAGTCCCAGAGAGCAGGCGCAGGCCCAGGTGCCAGAGCCCGGCTGGGGCCAGGGCGTGGGAGCCGCAGGTGCTTGTGGTCGAAACCGGGTCCCAAGCTAATCTGCCTTTTGTGCCCTAAGGATGCTGCATTTAAGTTTTTTGTGTCTGCTTTGATAAATCAACCCTTGGCATGTTTTGTCGGGAAAGGGAAAAACAACAACAACAAACACGCTTAACGACAGGCTGTAGGGAAAAGAGTTGTTACCTGTTGTTGTACCAATATAATGGGAACATAGCAGCCTGCTGCCTCAAAACCTATATTGAATTCTCATTACTTATATTTATATAGACAGATTCTTACTGTGACTTAAATGTATTCTAATAGCTTTTTTCCTGTACAAGTGTTTGGTTGTCATGATCTCTGCCAGTAGGGTGGTGGTGGGGTTGGGGTCGCCAGAATACAGATTTACCAGGCCCTGGCTGTCATGTAGTGTGTGGGAATCTGGAGACGCTGGGCTGGGGCAGCCGGAGCAGAGCACCTTCGCTTGATTCTCTTTTGCAGAATGAGGCCACACTCATGCTGGAGTTGCTGGTGGCCACAGCCAGGAATCTGGTTTTAAGCCAGGATTAAAAGAAATCACCTCCTTTGGACTTCCATTTTGATTGTAATATTTCCAGTGAAAGCCCTCTCAGAAGTGCGGGTGCGGAAAACCCCAGAAGAAGAGTGAACAAAGTCCACATATTTAAAGCGTTTATTCTTAACAGTGTGGTGGTTTAATCCCAAACTGTGACAGTATTGAAATTGTAAATACAATCATAAAACAATCACCATCTCAGAGCTTATTCTATAAGTGTTAAAGAACCTAGTAGTGGAACCCAAGTTAAAGATGGCTGGCTGTTTCTCCTGCCTGTGGATTTCCTTAACTGTATTATTACCTCTTTTGTAAAAAATGGACAAGCGCTGCCTTTAAGAACATGCTTCCAGAATGTGAGGTGACATTATGTGTGATGATCACCCCTGAGTAACATTAGACAGCCTCTTTGCCTTTCCTGTGTTCCAGCTCTGCTATAATTAGGATTAGGGTGGTTTCCTGTGACCACTCAGGGCTTTCGCCCACACTTTTACCCCTCTTCCGGGCAGGCCTCTCAGCTCCACAGCTGCTGCTGTCTTGAAGGGCTCTTGTGTATCTGCTACCATCTGGTCTGCCCTGGTTCAGCATTCCACCAAGGGGCCTTGGTGTCTAGATAGTTAATTGCTTTATTTATCTTGTTTTTTCTTACCTTGTGGCTGTGGACAGTGTCTATTCTTGCTAAGACATCCATGTTTGTGAATCATGGAGATACTAATGGCTTTAACTCAAAGGGTTGTTGTAAAGGTTAGTAGGTTATTGTGATGACAGCTCTGGCAGTGCCAGGCCCTGTGATAAACAGTTAAGAAATGCCCCACTGTTACCTACCATGTTTCCAAGGCTGGCCTATGTGGTGACTGAGCACTAGGTGGCAGGCACAGCCCTGGAAATGGTGTCAGGCTGTGTCCTAGGTTCCTGGACCTGCTCTTCACAGAGGGAAACTCCTACCTTCACACACAGCAGCAAGGCTGGTGACACAGGGACTGTAGGTGTCCTGGCATTGTCCCTTGCAACTGTGTCCAGCCTGTTGGGATTGTGACAGGAGATTGTGGTTCACAGATGTGCTGGGCTGCATTCATAGCTCTCCGGGGATGCCCGAGGCCCGTAGGCTGCAGGTTGAACACGTTTGCCTGGCTCTTCATTCCCCAGCAGCAGCTCCCTCAAGACTCAATATTACATATAAGCTATGATCCTGATGCAAAACAATCCAATTTTGTTCTCATTGTTTGCTTTGAGCCAAGGGGTGAGAGCCTTCCAGGTCATGCTACTAGGCTTGTTTCCCAAGGCTCATCATACCATACTCCAATGATGGATGGGGGTGAAGTGGGAGGGGGAGCTGTCAGTCAGGGAGCAGTCAGAGCACTTTGCCATAGGTTACAGTCCATTGTGGCTCTCAACTGGAACCACCTGTTCACATCACTGGAGGAGTTCTTCAACAACTATATGAAAACATTCATTGTGCACGGACTGTGGAAATGCAGATTGAAAGACGTGACTCTTGTCCTCAGCAAGTAGATGGTACAGCAGAAGTCTTGCACAAGCTGTCAGAGTACCACCATGAGGGTATCACAGGGGTGTGCTGGAGTATAGAAGGGACAAGGAGGGCTCTTGAGGTACTTAGGAAGGTGGGTACCAACCACACTTTGGGGATGACAGGAAAGAGGTGAGGAGAGGAATGGCTATCTGGGGGCCAGAAGAAACAGGGTATCCATGCCAGTAGTGTTGGAGCAACCCAATCAGGACTTGACAGTTTCACTGACAGGGCTGGAGGTGGATATGCTGAGCTGGTCTAACAGGATGGTCTGATATGCCATCATGCCTGACACCCATGTAAGGACCTGGGTTAGTTAGCTCCTCCACTGCTGCGATAAACACCACGATAAAAAGCAACTTGGAGGAGGAAAGGGTTTATTTCATCTTACAGCATGCAGTCCATCATCGAGCGAAGTCAGAGCAGGAACCCAGAGGCAGGAACTGAAGCAGAAGCCATGGAGGAATGCTGCTTACTGGCTTGCTTTTCATAGCTTGCTCAGCCTGCCTTTTTAATACAACCTAGCACCACCTGCCCAGGGGTGACACCACCCACAATTGGCTGGGCCCTTGCCAGGGACCAGCCTCAATAGGTCAGGGTAGACTGAGGTGGTGGGTGTGGAGTTAGTGATTAATCACTCAGCAGACTCAGAAAAAAAGATTAATCACTTTTTTCTGAGGGTACAAAGCTTGGTTCTCTGAGCTGGAGCTACTGTGGCTAGCAATAAAAATGAAAGTAGGAGATACACACACACACACACACACACACACACACACACACAAGGTGGGTGAATCAAGACAAGTTCAAATGAACGAATTTCCATGAGCTTCAATACAAGTTTATTTTTTTCTCTTCTGGTTTATATATCCTAGCAAAATCAAAAGCAGTTACAATGTCATTACATTTTATTTTTTCTCTTAGTAAATTATCATGAAAAAACAACGTTTCCCCAGTACTTTTACATGAAAGACATTTTATGTATTGCAGGTGAAAAAAAAAAAACCCAAAATGTTCCTGAAAACCCACATATATTTGCAGCTGAGCAACTTGTAGATTAACAAAGTATGAGCAAGCAAGGTAATTTCTCAGCATTTTCTTTACTGGAAGGCTGCAATTTGTGGGTACAAAGAAAGACTCAATTATCTTAAAAAGTAATCTTATAAAAATCTTTTAGCCGGGCGGTGGTGGCGCACGCCTTTAATCCCAGCACTTGGGAGGCAGAGGCAGGCGGATCTTTGTGAGTTCGAGGCCAGCCTGGTCTACAAAGCGAGTCCAGGACAGCCAGAGATATTCAGAGAAACCCTGTCTCAAAAAACCAAAAAAAAAAAAAAAAATCTTTTTAAATCACAAATATCAACTTTTATATTAAAAAATGATTAACCATTTCTACTTTAAATCTTCAAGGTACACATCTATTCATTAATAATTTTTATTAAATCATATTAGGAAATTGAGGGCAAAAATGGGTAAAAGGGATTAACCATTGCCTCAGTCATCAGCCTGAGAGAGTTAAATCAGCCAGGGCTACTTTGTGCTGTTGTTCCTGCTTGATAACCTCAGAAAGTCTCTAGCTCAACTATTAAGAGTACACTTTTCCGAGCTTCAAATTGTTCCCTAAGATTTTCTACATCATAGCTACTAGCGAAAACATCTTAACCTGACCTTACCAAACAATCTGTTTTTCCAAGTTCTTTCTAAAGGTGGTGGTCATTGCTAACAATCTACACCCCTAAGCTCTCTCCAAGGGAGGTGGCTGACTGCATACATAGTCTGCTTCAGCAGTAATCAAGTATTATTATTGTGAGTACCAGTGAGGGGCTGGAAGCCCCCCCCCCCGAGTTTTCACACAACTCATATATTGGGAAGATTACAAAGAGCAGATCAATGCTCCATGACACCATGGAGTCCTCAGGACGCAGAGTCCTCGGGGCTCAGCCTCTCTGAGGCTCACCCATTGTGGTTGTGCAAACAGGTGGGCCACATTCTGTGAGTTCTAGAGCCGTGGCCTCAGCAGGCCCTCCCACATCAGTAATTAATAAAGAAAATGGATGTTCCCACAGGCCAACTGAGTTTCCCTCTTCCTAAGGAACTGTGGTTTGCTTCAAATGGACGAAATTAAGGCATCAAAGTGAGCTGAGGCTGAGGCTGTTTGGACAGCCTGAAGGGTTGAGGCGTGAGAAGGGAATCGCTGCAGATCACTGCCCCAAAGCAAAAGCTTCCTTAGAGATGCTTGAACTTGAAGCTTTTCTCCAGTGTAGAAAAGCTTTGAAAATTGCTCTTTGCACCCTTAGGTATTTCGATGTGTCTGATTTTAGAGGTTCTCCCATCCTCTCTAGCTGCCGGTGCCAAGCAAGAGTCTGCATGTTAGTGAGGTTGAATCTGGTCAACCTCCTTGGAAGACCAAGGACATATGACAGTGTCCCCAAGGTGTAAAGGAAGTAATGTTGAGTGTCACTGCTTTGAGTCATAGCACACTCCTTATATATTTATAGCTTGGAGATGGCAGAGGAATGGTAAAAGGGAAAGTGTATTGTTGGTTTGGGCGCTGGACATTTTTTGCTCGAGTTAAGGCTCCTTCAGTGACTTACTTAATCCACTCTGTTTTCTTAGGTATGGGATTGCGGGAAGTGTGAATGTGACAGGGGATGAGGTGAAGAAACTGGATGTGCTGTCCAATTCCCTGGTCATCAACATGCTTCAGTCCTCCTACAGCACCTGTGTCCTAGTCTCTGAGGAGAATAAAGAAGCCGTGATCACAGCCAAGGAGAGGAGGGTGCGTCCAGGGTGGGCTGCAGTGCCATGCCTCACCACTAGATGGTAACACGGGACTGAGAGAATGGTTATCTTCCTTAGTCTTTTTGGGGGGCTTTTCTTCCGTTTTGGGACACTTGTTTTCTGGAAACAAAGGGTTTCTCAGTCCTTTAGTTGGAACCCTTATGTGGTCTCATGCCCTTTGGGGTCCATGCCATCTTTTGCATCACTAAACGGGCCTTGGCATCGTTTTGACCTTGGACTTGTAGAGTCCAGGGAAAAAGAGGGTTTACTTGGGGAAGTCTTTTTGGACAAGAGGTGTACAATGCTCTCTCTGATTCAGTCCCTCAAGATTTCTTATCTATGGCCTCCACTACACATGTCCGGGGGAGGGCTGCGATTTCTTGGAGGGGGTGGATCTTCCCAAATAGATCAATCCCGGAACAGTTCATGATAATCCTGTGCCCTTGGAAGAGTTTGCTAGCATGGTGATGGCTTACACTCACTGAATTCACAATGATTGATTAAACACTGAAGTTTTCTGGTGGCCAAAAATTCAACCAACATTCAGTCACAATATTGCTCTGGTTGGTTTTTGTCAACCTGACTCAAACAAGAGTCACCTGGGAAGAGGGAGCCACAACTGAGGAACTGCTTCCAACAGAGTGGCCTGTGGGCAGTTCTGTGGGCAGTTCCTTAATTTATGATTCATGTGAGAGGGCCCACGGGCCCACCCTACAGTGGCTGTGCCATCTCTGGGCAGGCGGTCCTAGCTTCTGTAAGAAAGCAGGATGAGCAAGTCATGAGGAGCAAGCCAGTAAGCAGCACCCCTCCATGTCTCTGCTTCAGTTTCTGTCTTGGGCTCCTGCCTGGGACTTCCTTGGAAATGGATTGTGACCCAGGAGGTGTAAGCTAAAATAAACTCTTCCCCGCAATGCTGGTTTTGACCACAGCATTTCATCACAGCAAGAGAGACGCAAAAGACAAGTGTGTGCTGTGTGCTGAGCAGCTGGTCCTTGTCACACACATTGGGAATTGAGGACAGGGCTATTTCTTTGTAATTGACAGAAATGCTGGAGAGATAAAGCCAAGTTTATGAGGCCCTTTATACCTGCCTGGCGCAAACCACATCACGTCTGTTCAGCTTTGAGCTTCACCTGCAGTGCTCTCACCCTCCTTCTCCTTCACTTGTCATATTGTCATTGTCTGCCCGTCGGTTCTTGAATATAGTCTAACCCACCTCTGTGCCCAAAGGTTTGCCCGCCTGGCATTCTTCTGCTTCATTCTCTGTGCCTGCTCTCCTTAATCCTGGCCGGTCTACCATCAGATGTGAGCTTTGTCTGCGTTATATACACTCACCTGCCTAAATTATCTACCCAGCACTTCTCACATGTGCAGTGTTTGCCTGTGTATTGTGTTTCTGGGTTTGAGCATCAGATCTACCCCCTGAGCAAGTGGTCCCTAGTGTATTTTACAGCATACAGGAGGCACATAACAGATATTGGCTGAGGTATGTCCATAGTCCCCAGTGGCTTTTGGGGGTGCAGAAATGGAAGACCTGTGGGTCTAACTCTCTTGTTGGTACAGACATCAGTCACATGCAACTCAGACATAGCACAGTTGTGCCAATAGGTAAGTGTGCTGACTGGGTGTTTTTCTCTCTATGATTTAGGGGAAATATGTAGTTTGCTTTGACCCACTGGATGGATCTTCAAACATTGACTGCCTGGCTTCCATCGGAACTATATTTGCTATCTACAGAAAGGTGAGTAGACAGGCTGGCACCTTCCCTGTGATTCCTAGGCTGAAAACTGAGCCTGAAGGCCTATCTTTTCTTCTACTCCCTAGACAAAGAACTATAGGCAACTGCAGAAGCACCTCTCCCTCCCCCTCTGCCTCAGGCTCTTCGCTCCTAGATGCCTAGGATCTCTATCCTAGCATCCCCTGGGAGAGCAAAATGGCAGGACTCCCATGGGCCCTTGTTCTGGTGTCTGGGTGGAATGCAGATGTCAGGCACTGCACACACCGAATATTCCTCATCCAAAATGCTGAGGACCAGAAGTACTGGGATTTCAGATTTTCAAATATTTGCAAATACATAATGAGTTTTGTCATGGGGAAGAACACAAAACTTATTTGTGTTTCTTACAAACATTGTACCCATCACCTGCATGTAACTTTATGCAATATGTGTTCTTGAATGCAACTTTATACAATATGTGTTCCTGCATGCAACTTTATACAATATGTGTTTTAGTTCACCTGCAATTTGACTCTAGCCCGCAACACAAGGACAGTTGTAGAATTTGTCATGCATGGCTTCATATTGGTACTTAAAGCGTCTCAGATTTTAGAGGATTTTATTTACTTCTTAAGCAGGGTCTCGGTAGGTAGTTCTGGCAGGCCTTGAACTTGAACTGTTCCGACCTTATGCCCAGATGTGCCACCATGAGCAACAGTGGGGACACTGTTTACCCTAGGCTCTAAGCACACACATCCTCTACTTCCTAGTGAGACTCAATGCTTACTGTTAGTTTTCTGTTGCTGCTGTGTTAATTTATCACCTCTTGGAGGCTTAAAACACCTGTTGATTATCTGTTTACTAAACCAGAGAAGGCCTGGCAGCTTTATCTGCTTAGAGCTCATAAGCCAGCCAATCTGATCTCTTTAGTATCTAGAAGTTGGGGTCAGAAGTGGGAGATTCGGCTTCCAGGTGAGCTTAGGTTGATGGTGGAATTCAGTTCCATTTTGTAGTAGGCTGGGGCTATTTCTCTCTTTGTCAGAAGTTCTTTTCAGCTTATAGAAGCTGCCTGTATTCGTTGGCCTGTGACTTCTTCAGTTTCAAAGTTTACAAAGGTTCTCTCAGAATCTCTAAGATATCTCCCACCCCACCCCCACCCCCGTCATTGCCTTGTCTCTCTCTCCCTGACTCCAGCCCTTGAAAGCCAATGAGTTCATTCCTCATATAGCCCAAGCTCACCTGCCCAGGGAGAGTGCCACCACACACAGTGGGCTGAGTCCTCCCTGTCAGTCAGCACATGCCCACATGCCATTCTGATGGAGGCTCTCCTTCGACTGAAGCTCTTTCTTCCCAGATGTGTTGAACTGACAACCATAACATCTGGGCTAGTCTTCGCCTCAGTCCCAGGATTTGGGTTCAGATGATGCTGTCATCCTTTGACTGAGGAATAGCAGAAGGACAGAGAAGGAGAGTTAGCTCATCTTAACTCACTGAGTTGGTGACGGCAGGATGATAATTCAAACGGCTTTCCCAACTCCATCATTGCAGCCTTTAACATCTGAAGACCAAATGTGTTGGAGATAAAGGAGTATTATTATTCATGGCATGTAGCCATCATGGTTGAATTTAGACAAAATTAGACTTGGACATGAAGATTTTGCCTTAAATTTTAAATAAAGTGTAGACTCTGATGGCTAGTCCAAATAATCATTGGTCTCCTTTGGTGATATTCCTAAAGAAAATGTAGACTTCAAACACACTAATGAAGGTGTGCTAGAGCATCAAAGAAGGCGTTTGATTATACCATTAGGTATATAGAATGCCAAACCATAAAGTCAGAACGCTGGGGATGAGGCTGCGGCCACAGTCAATGGGCAAAGCATATTAGTTGCAAGCATGTAGAGCTAAGTGGAACCCCATGGACCCACATAAAAATGTCAGAGGTGGTGGAATGCACTTGAAATCCCAGTGCTCATGTAATGTAGGGCAGGCAGATGCCTACGGCTTGCTGTTGCTGGCCAATCAATGTAGTCTCCAGGTCAATGAGAGACATTGTCTCAAAGGAGGTGGACAGTGTCCATGAGGATAAACCCAAGGTTGTCCTCTGGCCTTTACACTGGCAGTTACAAAGAGCGTGGCTTGAGTATCTTATAGTGCTCTTGATGGAATACAAGAACAGATACTGTCAGAGGGACACACGAACAGATACTGTCTGTCAGAGGGACACACGAACAGATACTGTC
>CAJQZJ010032727.1:2221057-2249092 GCA_907164525.1 Lophiomys imhausi
GCATCCACGGTCCCCACACATCATTCCCAGGGCATCCATGGTCCCCACGCATCATTCCCAGGGCTGTGAGACGGAAGACACAAGCATCCATGATCCCCATGCACCATTCCCCCAGCGCTGTGATCCATGATCCCCATGCACCATTCCCAGGGGTGTGAGATGGAATAATCTCTGGAAGCTCATGAGTCAGTTAGCCTGGCAGACACAGCAGTGAGCAGGAGAGACCTTATCTTGGACAACGTGGTAGGCAAGGACTGACACCTGAGGTTGTCCTCTGATCTCCACATGTTCTGTGACACACATGTATCCACACCCGCACACAGGGGTGCATACACATGACTCCTATATTCGGGTTCACACACATACACACATATACATGCACACACACAAACACACAGGTGCATATACACACAGAAGTGCACATATAGGTATGCACATACATATATAAACATAGATGTGTACATATACACATACACAGGAACACATACAGATGTGCACACACAAATATATACACTTGAATACACATTGTGCACACACACACACGAACAACCCTCACATACATACCAACAAACATACACACAAACTCATGAACACACACATACCTACACACACACAGGAGTTGAACTATCAGGCTGTCACAAAATAAAGATGCCCACAGTGGGCCTCCCCATCACCCGAGGATAAGAAGAGGAGGGAGAGAGGAAAGAGGGTGGGAGGGGAGGAGTGGGAGGAGAGGAGGGAGGGGGCTGATCGAGATGTAATTTGAATCAATAAATAAATGTTGAAAATTTTTTATTTATTCTATGAGCCTTCCTAGTGCTGAGATCATAGGCATGTGTCACCAAACATTTAAATGTCAACATATTCTTGTACGTAAAATCTCCCCAGATTATATTTATATATGCAAAGAAACCATGTTGTATAAATAAAAAGAATGCTTTACCAAAAAAAAAAAAAAAAAAAAAAAAAAAAAAAGAGCCCACAGTGACTGATGTATATTATCTGGAGCCAAAGACTACCAGGGTACATTTTACTTTTAGTAAAAAAGAAGTTGGGTTTCTTTGGCAAGGGGAAGAGCTGTGAAAAGGAGCTGGGTGGGCTTCTTACCTTACAACACTTGGTGACTGTCAGGGGGATTTGAGGAGGAAGAGGTCAGTTCTGGATGAGGTGCTGTCTAGATGTGAGTGAAAACTGGGACTGGGTGTCTTCATCCAGCATCTGGCAGGCAGGAACATTAAGGAGCACACAGGCTCACTGGGAAGGAAGTGGGCTTCACTCCTCTTTGGCAGGAGAGAGGAGAGGATAGGTAGATATGTTTGAACTTGCTGAGTTTCCTAGTCTGTTTCCTATTTCATAAATGGTTGCTATAGCTTTTGTCTATATATTTGGGGAGTGAAACTGATATTCCTTGGGCAGCTTCCAGCCTGGCCCTGAGCTGTGAGCTCTCACCTCAGTTCTTCACATTCTTCGAGCTGTCACCAGCATTAACACATATCTGTTCTCCAGGACCTGCAGACAGCAATGTATAAGGCAATGCCTGCCTTTTCAATCCTTAGGTAGGGGATAACTAGAACTAGATGGAGAGTTGCTTGAGGGATGCTCTGCAAGAACTGTGGGGCATTGGTCACAATTTTATTAACAATTATGGGGATTCTTTTAGTTTTTGCCACTTAGCTCCCTTTGTGGAGTAAACCCAGTAAGGGATTGGAGGAAATTCTTCTTTCTCCAGGTAGAAGGGGCCAGGAAACCAGTAAAAAGTAAAAGCTTTCAAGACAGAATCATCAACATCAAACAATGGGGCCACACACTGATGGCAGCATTGCATCTCTTTTATCTATAGAGCGTCTTTCTTTCACTGTTGGTGCCCTAGACATTAAACTGGGGAAGAGAACCTGGGGGTTAGTTCAGTTAGGTTGCTTAGAAATAACACTGAAAACACTGAGGTGAAGGAAAAATATGGCCATTTTCCTTTGGTTTGTTTTTGTCCTTATTCTATTACTACTTAGCCCCCCTGTGAAGATGGGTATCATTTTATCTTCCTATCACTTATGAAAATATCACATAGTAGGTTCCAGATCATTCCAGGGAAGCTCTGGGTCCTTCCAGCAGGCTGCTGTTTTCTAACATCTCTTGACTGTTGTGTGGTGTCCTACTGGCTTCTGTTTCCTGGCATGGCTCATCTTCCAGAAGTTTTTTATCTCTTCAGGCTCTTGGAGAATTTGTGCTGGTGGAAAAAGATATCAAGATTAAGAAGAAAGGAACAATTTTTAGCCTCAATGAGGGCTATGCCAAGTATTTTGATGCTGCCACCACTGAGTATGTACAGAGAAAGAAATTCCCTGAGGTGAGTGAAGACAGCCTGGGATGGCAGTGGGGAGCAGGCTGTCTCAGTGGTGTGCACTGGGAACCACTCCCTCTCTTTGTAGGAGGGAGTGGTTTACAACTCCAGTCTGTATGACTTTGATGGGCTCTACTCTTCTTCATAAACGAACAATCTTCTTTGTATGTAAAAGTTACATATTAAAATGAACACTCCTCAATTCAGTCCCTCTAGGCATTTGTCAGGAGCCACGTTTTCAGAATTCACAACTTCAGCCAGAACCACCCTTGGGTCATCTGTTTGCTAAGCTCTCGTCTCTAGACTCTGAATACCTGGTTACCTTTGCTTTAAGATAGAAAACAATCACATCTGAGAGTCCAGTTTTCAGGCTGTTGTATCAGGGTCTTGCACAGGGTAATCCTGTGTTATCATTATTGTTGGTGGTGCTAGGGCTCCAACTTAGGTCCTTGCATATATTCTGCAAAAGCACTGAAGGGCTGAGCTGTACCGCCACCCTATGCCACAGTATAGAGAATGGTGAGAAAAATGTCTACCTACTCAACACACACAATCTTTCTCTTTCTTTCTGTGTGAGTATTTAAAGAAGTGTGTGTGTGTTTAGGCCAGAAGATACCTTGAATACAGTTCCTTGGGCTATCTATCTGTTTTTTCTTTTGTTTTGTTCTGTATTTTATTTATTTACAAAAGTTTGGAGCTTGTCAAGGAGATTAGACTAGGCTGGCTGGCCAGTGAGCCCCAAGAGTCTATCTTCCCCTTCCTGGCACGAGGATTACAAGCATGTATTGACATGCTCTACTTTTATGTGGGTCTGGGGAATTTAACTTCTGTGTGCAAGCACTTACTCAACTCAGCTATCTTTCCTACCCCACATAGTCTCTAGTTTTTGAATAATTCTTTAAATGGTTGTTTTTTTAAGTTTATAGGTGTTTTGTCTGCATGTGTGTCTGTGTATCACTTGCATGTCTTCTGCCAATGGAAGACAAAAAAATGGCAGATCCCTTGGATCCCTTGGAACTAGAGTTGCAAACAGTTGTGAGCTGCCATCTGGGCTAGGAATGGAACGCAGGTGCTTTGGAAGAGTAGCCAGTCCTCTTAACCATTGAGCCATCTCTCCAGTCCCAGGGATGCCGAGGCCATGCCAATTTGACCACTAACACCGGCACTGGTGCAGGTTAGCTGCTAACCCTGGTGGTTCTGATCTCTTTCCCTTTTGCCCTTAGGATGGCAGTGCGCCATATGGGGCCAGATATGTGGGTTCCATGGTGGCTGACGTGCACCGCACCCTGGTCTATGGAGGCATCTTCATGTACCCAGCCAACCAGAAGAGTCCTAATGGCAAGGTAACTTCCTGTGTCTACTGGCTGCCATGATGGTCAGTAAGCTACTGGGATTCTTCTGCTTCAAGCATACTATATGGCTGCTGAGCTGCTTCTGGGCCTGTGCGTCCTTCAGAGCACAGAGGAAGAGAAATCAGGTTTGCTTCTTTTACTGAGTTTTGAAGCTGTGGTGTTTTGGGGAAGAAGAGGCTGATATGATTATAATGGCAAGCCTTACAGGCCTTCTCTTCCTCTGGCCTCATACCCATTGTTTGCTACAGTCACGTGTTCAACTCTCAGTTTCTCTAGAGTCACAGGCTCATATCTCTCTCACTTTTATAGGCTGTGTTTGATTTTTATCAGCACTAACTGGCCTGGGACAATTGACCCCAGGGAATCAATCCATTTCCCAGAAAAAAAAAAAAATATTTTGTAAGCATGGCCTTTGCACCTGTTTCTGGAGGGTTTCTGTGTGCCCTGAGCTCCACACAAGAATTCAGAATACAACCAACCTTCTGTTCAGAGTCCCTCCACTATCTCTAGAAATGTAGCATCCAGAAGAGCCAATAACAACTTTATGAGACAATATTGAAAACAGCCACTATCAACTGAGAGCTTTGTGATCCATATTCTTCTATCATGGCAAGAACCATCCACAGAAATGTACCTGAATTTTGGTCAGCCACAGAAGCCATAGGTAGATCTTCATGCCAACAGAAGCCATGCATTGTGTGTGATCTAAGTTGACTTTTGAGATTTCTTTTATTGGAGTGCCAGATTCAAAGCGAAGATAAGAAATTTATCACTGTCTGTGAGACTGAATGAAGATTGTCACACACACACAGGTTTTGTGTATCAGGCATCTGTCCTTGTGAGTGTTTAGCTCACACTTACCAACCTGCTGACTTCATGACCATGGAAAAGTCTGCAACTGAGTGAGATTGTGCAAAAGATGTTAAGCTCTTGAATAAGCTCTCGCTTGCCACCTGCTTAATTCCAGCAGGTAGACCACAGACACGATTATTAAAATGACTGTAAATAAGCCTGAAAATGTCCTCATATGGTTACATAAATGTGTCCTGAACATACAGGCAGTTCCATGTAGAGATGTGCTCACCGCATCATGACCATTATCCATACTGAACATACCCTCAGTTCTTGATCTCCACGTTTTAGCTCTCTGTGACCACATCATTGTGTGCACAAGTATGTATATGCACACACACATCACTGTCTTGTGTGTTTACTCATGTGGCTGTGGTAGATCTTAAATATCCCACCCCGAGAAAAAGGAGATCATATGGCCCAAAGGTCAAAGCACCGTCGAGTTTTTGTGATGCAGGCCAGTTGTGTACAACAGAGGTATTTGAGGTCCTCACCCCCAAAAAATGCATGGTGTGCTGATGCTGAGCTTGTAAAATGTATCTGAATTGACAAGTTGGTTACACTCAGACTAACAGACCAACATCCAAATCCTCTCTGCCCTCAAGACCCCAAGACAAAGAAAGAGAGGAGGAAAAGGCAAACCCTAGAGCACCTATGGTAAAGATCTGCCTGACCTAACAGTCAGGACACAGTGACTGCCATCGTCTCCCCTGGGGATGATCAGGGACAAAATGAGTTCTCAGGTGTGCCTACATGTGGTTGGCCTTCTGTCGGGGGCCCACTACTGTGAGGCTCTCTGGTGAATGCATCTTAACTATTCGGCTGGCATGTCATTCATCTCCCCTGGGGTCTGAACCTGCTGTGTCTTCATTGTCTCTGGCTCTTAATCCTAGACCAAAGACATTTTGTTCATATTCTTGAGACAGCAGCAGCAACACCACTAAACAAACAAACAAACAAACAAACAAATAAATAAAAGCCAGAAAACAGACAAATAGAAAACCAAGCAGGTCACACAGGAATAGATGTCACCACTCAGACAGTTATGTTGCTTCAGCTTCACCTGGTCAGTGGAGCCTCCAGACAGGTCACCAGCCCACGGCACCTAGAGGTGGGGACCAGCCCATGCCTCTGGCTCCAGTGGGCTGGACAGCCCAGGGAAGCACTCTGCTTAGGATTCACACACACAGCTCAGCAGTTCACACTGCTCTCTGTATTTAGGGGTGTGCCTTGGGCTCTCTGGCCACTTGGAAGATGTACACACCTGTCCTTGTTTTTCTGCAGCTCCGGCTCCTGTATGAATGCAATCCTGTGGCTTATATCATCGAGCAGGCAGGAGGCATGGCAACCACAGGCACCCAGCCCGTACTGGATGTGAAGCCTGAGAGTATTCACCAAAGAGTCCCCCTCATTCTGGGATCCCCAGAGGATGTGCAGGAATATCTCACCTGTGTACAGAGAAACCAGGCAGGCAGGTAGTCATCCTGAAGCCATGACCCCACTTCTGTTCGTCTTTTACTTTGCTGTATGAAGGGTTAGATGAATGATCAGTGGAGATGGCACGAAAGGCGAACAAGTGAGGTTTGTCAGGCCATTTTCTGCCGCCAAGGACAGGCTTAGAAGCCAGAGGTAAAGATATGATCAAAAGACTAAAATAAAAACATGAATGTGAAAAGAATTCTTTTCATGGGTCTTCTGTCATGAACAACTACATAAGTGGGCAACCTGGGACTGTGACTCTCAGTCTAATTCACAACCAGCAGTTACCCATCCCCCAGGGAAAAGGCCCATGATCATCAGTTAAGGAGTGTAAAGTTTTCACTTAAGTTCTTCCTCTGTCCACAAACATAATGCATGCATATGCATATGTAAATGCTGATTATGTTGGGTAGGGTTTGAGTCAGGGATCTCATGCTATTAAATGCTGAGTCCCTTGCTGAGCCCTTTTCAGTCTGTGAGTTGACTTTTCAACAGAGTCAGATATAACGTGGAGTTCATAATTAAATGGAATGTTTACAGTTTTCAATTTTTGCATGTTCACTTTTTGGGGGAAATATTTTAAGAGATCCTAGAACAGTGGTTCTGAAACTTCCTATTGCTGAGACCCTTTAATACAGTTCCTCATGTTGTGGTAACCCCAGCCATAAAGTTATTTAGTTGCCTGTAGAAAAAGGCTAATTAAATTTTTTACCAGTATTTACATTATATTTAATTGGACAACAGTGTTAATCCTTAACCTGCCATTATAAATGAGCCCACAGACACCTGATGAATTTTAACAAGCCTTGACTTGGATTGTACGATCTTAGCCCATCTGAGCTAGCTCTTAATTCTATTCCTCAAATAAGACCCCATATATACATATGTCCCCTGGGTTGTTATTCCCCACGCTAGGCCGATGTCTCAGGCCATGTGAAATGACGTACTTTCCTCTAACCCATGGCGTGTGTCCTCCTTCGTCTAGATCTTGGCTTTTCTTCCCTCTTCTCCTCTGGAGGCTACTTCTATCCAAGATCCTCTCTGTTTCAGAAGCCTGCACCTTAGTCCTGTTTACCTCTGTCTTTGTCCAATCTCAAGTCTCAGCATTTATTTAACCAATCAGAGACAATGGATAGCAAGCAAGCTTCTGGGAGCAGGTTAATTAACATTTAGAATACATAACATCACCCAATCAGTTACTACTTTATAACTGTAATTTTGCTGCTGTTATGAATTGTAAATATCTGATATGCAGGATATCCGATATGTGACTCCTGTGAAAGGGTTGTTTGACCACAAAAGGGGTCACAACCCACAGAACCACTGCTCTAGAGTCTAACAAAAATGGCTCTACCTTTGCTCAAAGTGTGCCAAGACCAAACAAGTAAATGCCTCTAAAATCTCAATTTGTCTGAATGATAGCTGCTATGTATGTGCATGGACTTGGGGGATATATATACACACATATATGTATATACATGTATCTCGTTGAACAATTAAATTTGTAAAGTATTTGCAAGTACACAACACCACATAAATGTACACATTAAAATTTTTTGGGCTTGGTGGTTTAGTGTTTTCAGACCATGATAGGAGAAAACACAGCTGGGGTGGAATTCTGACTTAATAACTAGGAGAGGCAAGTGCTCTTTGTCCTAGAATATCAGCACCATACTCACGTCTGTGTTCAGACCAATTACATATTTGACCACAAAAGTGTCACTAGTCACTAGACAGAAACAGAAAAAAGCCAACTTAATTTTGTTTTATTTTTAAGGATCTAATTTTGTATATGTTTTTGAAAATGAAAACTCAGAACTTCTTTCTGGTAGTAAAGTAGCAGTAGTGTTTAATGAGTAGCCAACACTGATTCATACCACAAGGTGGACCTTCACTGACTCAGCTGTTATTCACCACAAAGCAGAGAGACTAGTCCACGAAAGGGAAAGCCCCCTCTGAACTTACTGTCCCAGTATGTGCCTTCCTTTTTACTGTCCAGTAGCTCACACAGCATTTGAAGCAATTCCAGAATGGTTACTTTGGTCTTTGGTCATCTTTACATAGCCATCTGTGCCCCCCTGTCTGCACCCCAGCTGGAAGAAGAGCACATTATCCATTAAATAGAGAGAATACACAGCCTTCACACGGTCATCTCATTTCAACACTGAACCAAGGCCCACTCTCAACGAGCAGATTCAGAGAAGGCAGAGGACCAACTCCTGAAAACCAACAGGTGTTTCACAAAGGGGCACGAAAAGCACTGTGGAGTAAGGACAGCAGTAAGGACAGCAGTAAGGACAGCAGTCTCCCACTCACATGTGGCTCAGAGCTAGAAACAGTGTGGCGCCAATTCCACAGCAACGCTGCAAGCCATGGCAGGGTCTTAATGTTAGCATCAGACACTGATGGTTTGGGATAAAGCTTCTGGGGTGTTCAGCAGAGGTCCCTTTGGAATTTGAAGCACGAAGATTTTTAGGAGTTTTTGCCTGTTCCTGAGCAGCCAGTATTTCTTGCCATCAGACTCTGTGCCTTCAAAGCCATTCCTGGCCACCAGAACAGGGTGGCCCTTATTGTGGCCCTTTGCATCATAACAGATGGAAAGTAATACCAAAGCCGGGGTGAGAGGTTCTAAGCAACTCACAGCGACTTGTAAAGAAAGTGTTTTTCGCCGGGCAGTGGTGGCGCACGCCTTTAATCCCAGCACTTGGGAGGCAGAGGCAGGCGGATCTTTGTGAGTTTGAGGCCAGCCTGGTCTACAAAGCGAGTCCAGGACAGCCAGAGATATTCAGAGAAACCCTGTCTCGAAAAACCAAAAAAAAAAAAAAAAAGTGTTTTTGGAAGAGCTTATTGACATGATGTAAACCCCAGATAAGACTTAAAAGCCAGATCCATTGTTATCAACACCACTGCTAGAGAAGTGGTTCTCAACCTTCCCAATGCCATGATCCTTTAATACAGATTCTCGTGGTGGTGACCCCCAATCATAAAATTATTTTCATTGCTACTTCGCAACTGTATTTGCTCCTGTTATGAATCATAATGTAAATATTTGATACCTGGGATATCTGATATGTGACTCTTGTGAAAGAGTCATTTGAAAAGACCCACAAGTTGAGAACCACTGTGCTAGAGATTGTCACAAAAACTGCAGAAATATAAATTAACATAGATCTTCTTGCAAGACATTTTTCTATGTGCACATGAAATTGCTCTTTAAAACCTTATATTTCTACTAGAAAACATTAGTCCAAAAGAAAGAGCATAAAATTACAGGAATGAAATTTTTTGGCAAAAATCTTCAAGACCCTACAATTGAAAAAGATTAAGTAAAGCTATCCAGTAAGTGTTGGGGTTATTTAAAAAGAAACAAGAAGTACTCATACCCATGGGAATGTGCTTACATGGCTGTCAAGTGGAAACTACACACTCAGCTCTCGCATACACCATGGGTAAGAGTCATGGAGCTAAATACTTTACATTTTGTGTACAAGGAGGACCTCAAACTTCTGTTATGTGATGTCACAATTATTTTTATAAAATAATAGAAGGAAATGTGCTTACCACTCCTGTAGGGCTGGAAGGGATCTTGGCTAGCGTCTGTGGCAATAGACACCAGACCCAGTATTACCACCACCCTCACCAGGGCTCCTTCATTGTCTGGAATTCGCACAAAGTCTGTGATATTAGCAGAGAATTCCCAGGCTTGTACGTGCAACTTTGCTCCTTTTAAAGGAAAAGGGAGAAGAGACTTGTCACTCCCACCCATCTCTTGGTGAGCACGAGTCAGAACCACACACTGAACTATGCAGAGCACACTCAAGTCTGTTACAAACCACCCCAGGAAGTGAAATGAGCTCTCATGTCTTCAGCGACAACCCATAGATCTTCTAGTCCACAAGAAAATTTCATATGGAGAAATCTGTATTATGTGTGGAATGGTTCACATGTATTCTCTTTGTGGAGAGAAGCATGAACAGTTACATAGAAACCATCCCATCAGAAAGCTGTAGACTGATGAGACAGTGATGGTGTACAGTGATTCTACCTTCCAATGTGAGTTCTGAGGACTACAGATTAATTACATCTGCAATCGCCCCCTTTCTATAACCTGAACTGGAGTGACAACTAGGCATTGCAGTTACCACTTCCTTGTAAGGATAGGACTCCTCAGTGTCCAGGACTCCGCTGCCCTTCACATAAAGGAAGGCTGGCCAATCATGCCACCAGTGTGGCTCAGGTTTCCCTGAGGCCAGAAGCAGTCTGGTGGGTTCTGTTCACTCAGTAACACCAGCTTGTTAGCTTTCTGAACATCAGGCCTTCTAAAAGGCACCTTCTGAACTGAAAGTCCAACAGGAGTGACAGTTACCATAAAGAGAGAAAAGGGTTTGTCTGCAGAACCTACAGAGGGATTTGAGCATAGTGGTTGGCCAAGGTGAGAATGCCAATTATTTCCTGGTTTCCCAGACATGACAGGTTATACCTGATCCTTCACAGGACTCACATAGCCTTCTGCTCTCCAGTCCACAGATCTGGGGACTTCACCTAACAGAGGTCTCTGGGAAAACTCTCCCTTTCTTGTTTCTGGCTTGTTAGGCCATTCATCACTTTCCTTAATTCTTTACTGGTCTTCGTGGAAAAACACAAGGTTTCTGGAAGCAAGATACCACTTTCAAAGAGCTGACCACCAGAAGCTCAGAGTTAAGCCATGCGTGTAATGCTCACCAAGTCACCAAGGGCGTTCATGTCCATGGTAAAGCCATGCTTCCCAGGGACGTTTTCCCAGCTGGGCAGCTCAGTCATGTCTATGTTCCACACTGCTCTCGTCTCTCCTTCACTCTGCAAACAAATACAAGTCCAACCCAAATCATGGTCAGTGATGGCTTTACGGTTCTAGAAGACACTTTCCACACCCTGTGGCAAAGGGTGCCGTGTTGTGCTCATGACCAGTGTCACTAATTTATGCTTTGTTATGAGTTGGCCTTTAGAACCTACAGTCTGATCATAAACTCCCAAAGCATAGCGTATGTCCTTGGGACCCTCTGTACACTTCTACCAATGACACTGCATGCTTTTTTGTATTTTGTCTTCTACTCCTGCCACTCAGCAACCAGTCTGGGATCAGGTGATTGAGTAGATGAGGCCACTCCCAAGCACAGGATGACCAGGAAGAGAACAGGAATCATGTCTCAAGCACCTAAAAAGGAAAAGAAATACAGGTCTGACTATACCGATGGAGAAACTAAGTCTACAACAGTGGATTAAAATTATTCCACCTATTCTTCCAAATATTTATACAAAGACTTTAGAAATAGCTAAGGATGCAGACCAAAGCAGACATGTGTGGGAATTTTCTCAGGTCACAAAACTGAAGAGCAGCTGCCTACAGTTGCAAAGAATGGGCTGGTGCTAACTGCTAACTTGCGTTACGGTAAAGATGTGATGGTACCTTGCAGCTCAAAGCTTTAAAAATCTGCTAGAAATTTAGAACATAACTGGCCCAGGTTTGTGCTATTCATACCAAGTTCACTTAAGTGAGATGCCACTAGGATGGATCTGATGCCATGCACAGACAGAGGGAACCCCAAAAGCTGGGGGCTACCTGCTTCTCTCTTCTTGCCTAATAGATGAGATGAGCTAGATCTTAGAACCTCCTCTCCTTGGATGAAAGTTTTCTCTGGACTGTCCTTTGTAGAGAGTCTTCGGGGGACAACTATCACCTCTTTTGTCCCACGTTTGAGATTCTGCTTCCCAAATCCCCACCCACTGCTGCAATAAGGAAGGAATCATAAAGCCAAGCCACCAGAAGCTAGAGCCACCACTATAGGAACAACACAGAGCAGGCCACTCCCAGGATTCTGAGCTCTGGTCTTGCTCTGTCTGTCTGGCAAAATCCAGGTAGGGTTAGGGCAGGAAGATGCTGCCTACTAGTGTCCTCTATACAAACTAGCTGATATCAAAGGAATCTCTGTGGTGCTGATATGTAGGAGGATGATCCCTATTGGTGCAGGAACAGAGGCACATGGATTCAGTGGTGAGGGGACCTGCTAAGGTCAGTCACTAACTGGGATCTTACACAATCTTGGACTCCTGAGGGATCTGGCTACATCTTTGTGTTCTTCACCCTCCTCCACTTCCCTACACTGGGCTTCTGAAGAAGAGGAGATGTTTCCATACCTGTGGGACCTACCTTGGTACTTCAGTGCATCCTTGCAAGGGTCCAGTCTCCTTCACAGTTTCCAAAGGACCCTGATTAGCTTGAAGTACTTGCCTGAAGTGTCCACTAATGGTAGAGTTCCACTCAACAGGCTTAGCTCTTCAAAGGTAGACTAAGCAGTGGGATCTGGCCCAGCTATTTCTGAGTCACTCATTCAAGTCCGGAGTCTTGGCCGGGCATGGTGGTGCAAATCTTTAATTGCAGTACTCAAGAGGCAGAGGCAGGCAGATCTCTGTGAGTTTGAGGCCAGTCTGGTCTACAAAGTGAGTCCAGGAATGTCAGGGTCCAAGACAACCATGTTTTGGAAAAACAAAACAAAACAAAAAAGTGTAGAATCTCTGGATCCACAGTTTTGCTTCCATCTCCTGCCCTTGTTTTGTCTAGGGCAACAATTGTGTGGGACTCCAGGTACTGAGAGAGGAATCCACCCTGTGTGAGTCGTAGTGGGAGTTGGAGTGTGGGGCAAAGGGATGAGGGATGCTCACCCCCAGGCCGTGTTGGAACTCATTTGTTATTGTAACAGTATAAGGAGGCTGGATCTTAGAGGATGAGCAGGCCAGATAGATGTGTCAGTTTACATGCTTTTGGAGGTTCAGTCACTCACCTTTGGAAATCTCACACTTTATCTGCTCAGCCCTTGCTGGACCTTTGGCCGCCTTTACACCTGGCTCTAGCTAGTAACTCTGCTGTCCCTCTAGGTGACACATGTTCTTCCAGCCTCTCCCTTTAACCCTCTTGGGTGCACATTCAGAAGACAGCTGATGGGTGGTGTTAATTACATGTTATGCAATTCTCTGCTTCGGTTTTCTCTGTGTTCCTACAGAGACGGTGCCTCTGTACTTGGCCACTAGCCATGCCCAAGGGTGCTGATGTCAGACTCTCCCCTGACAAATGGGGCCTCCTCTGTTTCTCTTTCTGAAGATGTCTTCCCCACTGTGTGGAGTGGTTCTGTGCTGTGTGTCCCTGAAGTTTGGCAGTGTGCGGTATCTTTTTCTCTGACTCATTGGCCATTTGTACATCTTACTTAGATGGATATCTACTCTAGTTCTTGGTTCATTGTTTGTTGAGCTGTTTTGTTGATGAAGAACTCTAAGAACTTTTAAAAATATATTTTCTGGATATTTATTCCCCGCCAGACTTTTAAATATTTTCTCTAGTCTTGTGGATTGTTTTTCTTCACTTTGTGGATGGTATTATTTAATAAAGTTTTAAATTATACTAAAATCCAATTACTGTCTTTTTTGATATCCATGTTTTTAAGTTTACCCCCAAATCATTACAAAATTTCACATCATGAAGGTTCCTCCTATACCTTTGTTTATGGGAAAAAGAACCATACTTGTGTTGAGGGAAAGTCTAATATTGTTTCTGATACATTGAATTCAATGCTGAGATCTGGTTACTGCCCCTTCTGAGGCATTCTATTTTTTTTCCTTTATTTTTTATTTCTTCAAGTTACATCTCAATCGCAGTCCCCTCCCTATTTCCCCTCCAGTCCCACCCTCCCACCCTCAAGTCCCCATCCTCTTCCCTTTTTTTTTTTCTTTTAAGTTTAAGGTATATCTTATTTCCCCCTACAGTTTCCCCTTTCAGTCCAACAAATGGCTCTTTCTCTTATAATAATAAATACAATACAGTACAACAGAGGTAATTAGGCCACAGTTATGAGGGTTATATGGCTTAACATACATTCCAATGACCAGTCCATATGTATTTGGTACTTGACTTTAACATTCTACTATCTAACCATCTCCATGAGTTTAAAGTTCTGTATCTGACTCAACATTCATACTAATTGCAACACAATTTTAAAAGTATCTTCTTAGATGTATAACACTCTCTTGACTCCTAAACAACTCAAAATTTAATTATGAGACTCTATCTATCTGTTCTTCAATCACCTCAGAGACCTGAGAGGGATAAATATATCTGATTTTATAGGAAGTACAGGGCCTGCAGCTTCCCAAACTAAGAAATGACATACCAGTGGCTGCCTGGACAGTTCCCATTTTCTCTCCATACATTACAACATCGATCCTCAATCATTTGGCCCCGTTTCTCTGACAGACATTGATTGTAGAGCAGGGGTTATGAAGGACTTACCTACCCTGTCTTGGCAGAGTTAGGCTGTCGACTTACCTGCTTCCAGGTTTTGTCCTTTTTGGACAGCATTCTGTCTACAGTTGGAGCAAGGGGCTTTTCCTACCAAGAGATAGGCTTGCGACTAATTCAATCATCTCCCACTGGAGATTCTTCAATGCTCATCTTCTACTTGGAGGAGAATAGGTGGTGCTGTCAGGAGTTGATATGTCTTGATATAAAAAAAATCTAAAGTTATGAAAACATCTTTGAATGCCATATTCTGCAGATCTCTTGAGGTTTTTGAAGAGGCCCTATCTATCTCTTATATTAGGGTAAGCAGATGTTGCTTGTCTCTTAGCAGGTTTATTTCTGATTAGCTTAGAAAGTAACTATAATAGGCTGTCATAGTACCTAACAGAATGACCGGCTTGCATAACCATTAGTTTGCATTTCTTAATTATCCTAAACAGTTTATGACAATTAGTAGTAAAAGGCCGAAACATCACATTTCATTTTTTTTCTTTACCTCCTAACCCTTCCATCCCATTTCTCTGGGGTGGGGTGTCCTTATATAACAGTCCCTCATCTCATTTGAGAGGTCGTATGAGGGCCAAATGCCTCTTCATTCATTGGGGATCTACGAAGCAGTACCATCAGTGAAAAGTGTCTCATTGCCTGGGAGAGAGAACTACTAAACAAACAAACTAATAAGCATACAATAGATAAAAAAGACTAAAAAATAGAAAAAATATAACTAATATATAAAAAATAAATAAAGAATAAAAATTAAAAATAAGAAGTCTATGTCCAAGTTCCCTTTGGTGTATTAGTTGTAGTATCGATACCTTCTACTATATAGCTAAATTCCTACTATAAGTGAATAGATGCCATATGTGTCCTTCTGAGTCTGGGTTAGTTCACTCAGGATGAGCTTTTCTAGTTCCATCCATTTGGCTGCAAATTGCATAACTTCATTGTTCCTGATAGCTGAATAATATTCCATTGTGTAGATGTACCACAGTTTTTTAACCCATTCTTCGGTTGAGGGACATCTGGGTTGTTTCCATTTTCTAGCTATTACAAATAAGGCTGCTATAAACATAGATGAGGAAACTTCATTGTGATTTGGTGAGGAATCATTTGGGTGTATACCCAGAAGTGGTATGGCTGGGTCCTAAGGCAGAGCTATTCCAAGTTTTCTAAGATATCACAAGACTGACCTCCATAGTTGTTGCACAAGCCTGCACTCCCACCAGGAATGGAGTAGGGTACCTCTTTCTCCACACCCTCGCCAGCATGTGCTGTCATTTGAGCTTTTGATCTTAGCCATTCTGACAGGTGTGAGATGGAATCTCAGAGTTGTCTTGAGTTGCATTTCTCTGATGATTAAGAATGTTGAGCATTTCTTCAAGTGTCTCTCAGCCATTAGGGATTCCTCCTTTGTGAATTCTCTATTTAGCTCTTTCCCCATTTTTTGATTGGATTATTTGGTTTCTTGGCATTTAATTTCTTGAGTTCTTTGTAGATTTTGGATATTAGCCCTCTGTCAGATGTGGGGTTGGTGAAGATTTTCTCCCAGTCTGTAGGCTGCCGTTTTGTTCGAGTGACAGTGTCCTTTGCCTTACAGAGGCTTTTCAGTTTCATGAGGTCCCATTTATTGATTGTTGATCTCAAGTCCTGAGCTGTTGGTGTTCTGTTCAGGAAGTTGTCGCCTGTGCCAATTAGTTCGAGGGTTTTTCCCACTTTTTCTTCTAGCAGATTTAGTGTAACTGGCCTTATGTTAAGGTCTTTGATCCACTTGGACTTAAGTTTTGTACAAGGTGATAAGTATGGTTCTAACTTCATTCTTTTACAAATGGACATCCAGTTGGACCAGCACCATTTGTTGAAGATGCTGTCCTTCTTCCATTGTGCCGTTTTGGCTTCTTTGTCAAAAATTAGGTGGCCATAAGTGTGTGGGTCTATTTCTGGATCTTCAATTCGATTCCATTGATCTACTGGTCTGTTTCTATACCAATACCATGCTGTTTTTACAACTATTGCTCTGTAGTACAGCTTGAAATCTGGGATGGTAGTACCTCCAGATGTTTTTTTATTGTACAAGATTGATTTAGCTATTCTGGGCTTTTTGTTGTTCCATATGAAATTGAGGCTAGCTCTTTCCAAGTCTATAAAAAATTGTGTTGTTATTTTAATAGGAATTGCATTGAATCTATATATTGCTTTTGGTAGGATGGCCATTTTTATTATGTTGATCCTACCTATCCATGAGCATGGGAGATCTTTCCATCTTCTAAAGGCCTCTTCCATTTCTTTCTTCAAGGGCTTGAAGTTCTTATTGTACAGGTCCTTTATCTGCTTGGTTGGAGTTATTCCCAGGTATTTTATATTGTTTGTGGCTATTGTGAAGGGGGTTGTTTCCCTTATTTCTTTCTCAGCCCATTTGTTTGTTGTGTAAAGAAGGGCTTCTGATTTTTTTGAATTAATTTTGTATCCAGCCACTTTGCTGAAGGTGTTTATCAGCTGTAAGAGTTCTCTGGTGGAATTTTTGGGGTCGCTTATGTATACTACCATATCATCTGCAAATAGGGATAATTTGACTTCTTCGTTTTCAATGTTTATCCCCTTGATGTCCTTTAGTTGTCTTATTGCTCTAGCAAGAACTTCAAGTACTATATTGAAGAGATATGGTGAAAGTGGACATCCTTGTCTTTTCCCTGAGTTTAGAGGAAATGCTTCAAGTTTCTCTCCATTTATTTTGATGTTGGCCACTGGCCTGCTGTATATTGCCTTTATTATTTCTAGGTACGGTTCTTGTATGCCCGTACTCTCCAGAACTTTTAGCATGAAGGGGTGTTGGATTTTGTCAAATGCTTTTTCTGCATCTAGAGAGATTATCATGTGGTTTTTTTCTTTCATCTTGTTTATATGGTGAATGATGTTGACAGACTTTCGTATGTTGAACCATCCCTGCATCCCTGGGATGAAGCCTACTTGATCATGGTGTATGATACTTTTGATGTGTTCTTGAATTCGGTTTGCTAGTATTTTATTAAGTATTTTTGCATCTGTGTTCATGAGGGAGATTGGTCTGAAGTTCTCTTTCTTTGTTTGGTCTTTGTGTGGTTTATGAGTCAGGGTGATTGTGGCCTCGTAGAATGAGTTTGGCAATGTTCTTTCAGATTCTATTTTGTGAAAGAGTTTGAAAAATATTGGTGTTAGCTCCTCTTTGAAGGTCTGGTAGAATTCCGTGCTAAAGCCATCTGGCCCTGGGCTTTTTTTGGTTGGGAGATTTTTAATGACTGTTCTATTTACTTATGGGTTACAGGGCTGTTTAATCTGTTTATCTGACCTTGATTTAGCTTCGGTAGGTGGAATCTATCAAGAAAATTGTCCATTTCACTTAAGTTTTCAAATTTGGTGGAGTATAGATTTTTAAAGTAGGATCCAAATATTCTCTGGATTTCCTCAATGTCTGTTGTTATTTCACACTTTTCATTTCTGATTTTGTTGATTTGTGTTTTCTCCCTCTGTCTTTTGGTTAATTTGGCTAAGGGTCTGTCTATTTTGTTGATTTTCTCAAAGAACCAACTCTTGGTTTCATTGATTCTTTTTATAGTTCTTTTTGGTTCTAAGTTGTTGATTTCAGCCCTAAGTTTGATGATCTCCTGCCTTCTTCTCCTCTTGGGAGTGTTCGCTTCTTTTTTTTCCAATTCACCCAGTTTAGCTGTTAATTCGCTAATATGAGCTGTCACAATTTTCTTTTTGAAGGCACTTAGTACTATGAACTTTCCTCGTAGCACAGCTTTCATTGTGTCCCATAGGTTTGGGTATGTTGTGTCTTCATTTTCATTAGATTTTAAGAAGTCTTTGATTTCCTTCTTTATTTCTTCCCTGACCCAGTGGTCCTCTAGTACAGAGTTGTTCAATTTCCATGTGAGTGTAGACTTTCTGTTGATTCTTTTGCTATTGAAGTCCAGCTTTATTCCATGGTGGTCTGATAAGATATAAGGGGTTATTTCAATTTTCTTGTATCTGTTGAGGCTATCTTTGTGTCCAACTATATGGTCGATTTTGGAGAAGGTTCCATGAGGTGCTGAGAAGAAGGTGTATTCTTTTGTGTTTGGGTGAAACGTCCTGTAGAGATCTGTTAGGTCCATTTGGTTCATGATCTCTGTTAGACTCATTATTTCTCTGTTTGGCTTCTGTCTTGATGATCTGTCCATTGTTGTGAGTGGGGTGTTGAAGTCTCCCACTATTAAAGTGTTTGGATCAATGTGTGATTTAAGTTTTAGAAGTGTTTCTTTTATAAATGTAGGTGCCTTTGTATTTGGGGCATAGATGTTCAATATTGAGATGAACTCTTGGTGGATATTTCCTTTAATGAGTATGTAATGCCCTTCTCTGTCTTTTTTTATTAACTTCAATTGGAAGTCTATTTTGTTTGATATTAGGGTGGCTACTCCAGCTTGTTTCCTGGGTCCATTTGCTTGGAAAACCTTTTCCCAGCCCTTTACTCTGAGGTAGTGTTTATCTTCAATAGTGAGGAGTGTTTCTTGTATACAGCAAAAAGATGGGTCTTGTTTATGGATCCATTCTGTAAGTCTGTGTCTTTTTATTGTCGAGTGGAGTCCATTGATGTTGATGGATATTAGTGACCAGGGGTTGTTATTTCCCATTATTTTGGTATAGCTGGCTGTCTTGTGTTTCTCTTTTGTTTAGTTGCTGTGGCGGTTTCTATTTCCTCTGTTTTCTTGGGTGTAGTTATCTTCTCTGTGTTGGAATTTTCCTTCTAGGATCTTCTGTAGGGCTGGGTTTGTGAGGAGATATTGTTTGAATTTGATTTTGTCATGGAATATCTTGTTTTCTCCTTCTATGTTGATAGAGAGTTTTGCTGGGTATAGTAGTCTGGCTGGGCACCTATGTTCTCTCGGGGTTTGTAGGACATCTGTCCAGGCTCTTCTAGCTTTTAAAGTTTCTGAGGAGAAGTCAGGTGTGATTCTGATGGGTCTGCCATTGTATGTGACTTGGCCTTTTTCTCTTACAGCTTTTAATATCCTTTCTTTGTTCTCTACATTTGGAGTTTCTATTATTATGTGGCGAGAGGAGTTTCTTTTCTGATCTAATCTGTTTGGTGTTCTGTAAGCCTCTTGGATTTTTACTGGCATCTCTTTCTTTAGGTTTGGGAAGTTTTCTTCTATGATTTTGTTGAAGATATTTCCTGGGCTATGGAGTCGGGAGTCTTCTCTTTCCTCTATGCCTATAATTCTTAGGTTCCGTCTTTTCATTGAGTCCTTGATTTCTTGGATGTTGTGGGTGAGAGATTTTTTAGTCTTCTCATTTTCTTTGGATGTTGTACTGATTTCTTCCATCGAATCTTCCAGGCCTGAGATCCTGTCTTCCATCTCTTGCATCCTATTGTTCATACTGACATCTGTAGTTCCTGTTCTCTTCTTTTGATTCTCCATTTCCTCTTTTAACTCTGACTGTGTTTTCTTTATTGTTTCCATTTCTATTTTCATGTCTTGAATGGTATTGTTCGTTTTGTACAGTTCCTTCTCCAGTTTGCTTGTTTTTGTCTGAAGATCTTTCATAGCTTTATCCTTTTCCTGTTCAAGCTGGGTCACCTTGGCTTGGAGCTCTTTAATGATGTTATTTGTTGTTTTGACTTGTAGAATTGTGGCTTCTTTGAATTCCTTCATAGTTTTAAGTTCTTCTTGAAGGGACTTTATCACTTTCCATAATGTAGAATTGTCATCGTTTTCATGTGTTTCAGTTTTGGTGAGGTGGTTCGGGCTGGACGGAATAGCGTTGCTTTCTTTTGTTGGAGACATTTCGCTCTAGGTTTTTTTTGTCTCTGGCCTCTGGCCATGTGAATTTTTTTTTTTTGCTGTCTTTTGAACTTGGGTCCAAAGGGGGCACTGTGGTGTAGGATTCGAGTTGCCTTACTCCACCCCTATCAGGTGAGTCATTCAGCCCCCCCACCCCCCCCCAGGTGGAGACCTAATTAATTCAGGTGGTGGAGCTGTGTACAAGTAAGCTCTGGTTCCCTGCCGGAAGGGCCCGTACTAGAACATAAGTCTGATATACAACAGTTTCAAATATCTCGCAGTTTCCCTGGGGTTGGTTCCTGTAGCGGGTAAATCTGCAGTTCAGCTCCAGTAGCCTTGATGCTCCCACGGCTTGGAAACTGGCCAGTGACGTCACAGACTGTGATCTGTGGTCTGAAGGCATTTTGCAGCGGATTTCCACTCACTTCCAAGGGTCGCAACCTTTTGCTAGATAATTGGATCATCTGTGTGAGACCTGGGAATGCCCAGCATGGTGGGGATTATCTCTGCGTGGTTTCTGAATCTGCCGGCTGGGTATTAGGTTGGAACTTACCAGTGGTCCCTCCTTTTGGGGGATGGGTTATCCTGATTCCTGGGTCCAGAGGCTTCCTAGCGTGTCCTAGAGTTGGAAGGGGCATTCTGCCCAGGCATCTTCCGTCGTCCCTGTGTAGCTGGCTGAGATTTAGAAGGGGTCATGCCCTTTTTTTTTTTTTTTTTTGGTTTTTCGAGACAGGGTTTCTCTGTTTAACAGCTCTGGCTGTCCTGGACTCGCTTTGTAGACCAGGCTGGCCTCGAACTCGCGAAGATCCGCCTGCCTCTGCCTCCCAAGTGCTGGGATTAAAGGCGTGCGCCACCACCGCCCGGCTGGGTCATGCCCTTTGTACAGCATCCTGGAACACTTGCCGCCTTGTGACTGTTGACCCCGAAATCAAAATATGTCCGCGCTGGCCGCCGCCATCTTGGATCCCCGAGGCATTCTCTTGATTGGTTAATAAAAGTCGCTTATGGCCAATTAGCTGGGCAGAAAGAGTATAGGAAGGTGGGACTTCCTCAGATTAGCAAAGGAACTCAGCAACACACATACTCTCTTTTTCCGCCAGTAGACACAGAAGGAGACAGACATCTGGAGAAGTTTGGAAGGTACTCACAGGCACATGGTGGTTTGGAATTAGGTGATCCAATCCAGGTTAACTTAGAATAGCTAATTGAGAGTCTGCCCAGCTAAGGGCTAAGCATTAAAATATTAAAAGGTCTTGGTGTGTTTAATTATTGGGGAAAAGACTGCCGCGGCTTATAGGCCCTCAGTCCAAGCAGTCCCAGGCTGTTGGATTCTCAGACTCCCCTTGAGCCCAGGCGAATCTCCCGCCAAGCCGCCGGTAATTCTACCGGCCTAATATAACAAATTATATTAATTAACAGAGTTTAGGTTATAGGTGGTGTAGGCCACCTTTGTCCCGGGGCTCTTTCTCCAGGATAAGTTAGGCAACCAGTTAAGGCACTCAGGCCAGGCCGCCTGCTCCTCTGCCAAGTGGCCGGCTACTCCGCTGGCCTAATATTACAGTTTATTCTTACTAATAACTACATTAAATAATTGATTTGCAGTTTTCATATGAATAAGATCCCCTTTCCAGCAAGTCAAGACATCAGGAGGAAAATTCCCTCAGCTTTCCACCATGTCCTCTCTTTGTATGAGATATCTGTGCATAACTCTTCAAGCTAGCTTGTCAGACAGTAGGACAGTGGGCCTTCATTCCAGAGGGTATGCTCTGAGCCTGGGAGACAGGAAAGTCTCATGGAGAGACCAGAAGAATCTGAACATACAATCAACTGTGTTTCCCCACTTGAAATGCCTCACCTTTCTATACAATTTTCCTTTCCTTATCAAACTTAAGCTTGTGGACAGCTTTCTCTGGGTCTTCGCATCTTTATTTCTGAAAGCTCTCCTGTCAGATAAACTACTATGCTTTTCAATTATTGATCTTTCTGTTGTTACTGTAGGGTCAGCTATGACCCCTATCGTAGACTGGTATGTCCCAAATAAAAAACTATACAATGAGATCTAAATGCAGAATATGTAATGGAGGGCATTGTAAAATGACAGAAGATATTGTCGTTCAAAGTCTGTAAAAGATCCTAACAGAAATGCAGTGTTCCTAACCACTACTGATTCTTACTTACAGTCTCCTGTTCCAGTGTCTGTGTAACATTACTTTTGACAGCTAATCATTAAGATAGTCACATTTTGGCTGAATGGCTGAGCCTCTGTTTATCAGAATGTAGTTGGTAGACTTTCCCAATTCTCAGGTAGAAGAAAGGATCTGTGAAAGTGAGTTCTGTTCATTTCTAGAGATCCCTTTTTTCACAGGAAGACAGGATGATTACTCAGTCTCTGTGGGGCACTTATAGAACCTGATGTGGTTGGTGATTATGGCCTTGACATCATCTGACACCTTTCTCCACGTTCCATCCTATCAAAGTGTCTAAATTCACTAAACCAAGAATTGCTCTTTAGAAAAAATTATCCCATAAAGATAATTTGAAAAGAAGTTTGTGTTTTATAATGGTTAATGAAATATTTTTTGAAAACCTTTGTGAGATAAAGGAAAGTATTATGAATCAATCCATCATGCAATTGAAAACATGAGTTGTTTCTGTGCCCTTTGGCAGGTGGTTCAAACACCCTGTTTCTGCTCTCCCGACAGTGAAGTGTAAATATATCTTATCGCCTTCCCATTTCTTTTTTTTTTAATTATTTTTTTATTTCTTCAAGTTACATCTCAATCACAACCTCCTTCCTACTCCCCCTCCAGGCCTTCCCATTTCTAATCACTGACCAAAAAAAAGGGCAGTTGCTGTACTGGGGGCACCACCAACAGTCTAAAGCCATGGCAAGGTTTAAGTCACTTCATCCCTGTAACAGCATAGCAGCCCTCCTTTGGTACCAAAGATGCTGATAGGATCTCTCCATGGCATATGAGTGGCCAAGTCCCAGGGTTAAGCAAATGAGCTCCCTCTTTGAAGGTGACTGCTGACTGCTTGGGTCCCTTTTTTCTTTCCTATTGGCTCACAGGCGCACACATGCATGCATGCACGCTGTAAACCAAAAGCAGCAAAAAAACACGAACAAATAAATGAGTGGGCTCAGCATAGTAGGGCACACTTGTTTCTTGGGACATGGAATATTCTCTGTAAAGGTGAACATTGGTCTTCAGAGGTCAGAAAAGCTTATCATTTTCTTTTCTTTCTTTTTTTTTTTTTTTTGGTTTTTCGAGGCAGGGTTTCTCTGTGTAGCCCTGACTGTCCTGGACTCACTTTGTAGACCAGGCTGGCCTTGAACTCACAAAGATCTGCCTGCCTCTGCCTCCCAATTGCTGGGATTAAAGGCATGCGCCACCAGCGCCCAGCGCTTATCATTTTCTTATGCTTTCAAACACTACTGTCTGATCTGGGCCTTCTTGGTTCTGTTGATTTGGTTTCTGGTCTCTCTGTATGTGTTTCTTTTTGTCAAGCTGTGTAACTTTAGTCCTCCTATACTTATGATGTAAATAGCCTTTCGGGGTTTGTCTCTTATCATCCCTTTGTGTAAGCACTCTGGCTGAAGGGATATCCAAAGAGAAACAACTGTGCCCCTATTTTCAGCTCTCCGTCTGCTGGAACAAATTTTGCTGCCAGAAACCTCACACTAGGGGAAGGAAATGGCTGAAGAAGCCCTGATGCACACCAGAGCAGGAATTGCTTCCCAGGAGGAGATCTCACATACTTCTGACAATGTATCTGCTGGCTTTTACCTCTTCTCTACACAATTGTGACCTAATGCAGAAGAGATGAGAGAAACCGGGTGTCTCTCTCCCCAGCTTTGGCCAAACTGTGAATGTGCACATTTTCTTCTATCAATTTGTATTCTAATTATTTTTTAAAGTGACAGCTCTATAAATTTACACACCTCCTGGAAACATTCTTATGACTAAATGAATGACTTACTTTGGAAAACTAGGTTGGAATAAATGTCTGACTCAACCATCTTAAGATATCCTTCCTTCTCTGTTATTCTGTGCTTACGATAGTCAGTCATTGACTGTAATTCCTTGGGCATCACTGTGTCTATTTGACCCTTCCCATACTTCTGTGTGTCTCTTCCCTTTTCACAGTGTTTCAGTTTAATTTTTACTTTTTTTGTTTCCTTTGTTCTACTTTTTATTCCTCTTTTCAGATTTATCGAATCTGTCTAAATATTTTTTAATTGGGGAATCAAATTAAAAATAATTTCTTGCCCCCTCCCCAATTTGTGTCTCTCTCTGCCTCTCTTTGCTATTTCTCTTGGAAACAGGGCTTCACTATCAAGCTCGGTCAGCCCCTGTTGAGATTAATGTTATGTGCCAACACACCCACTTCTCCTTTGTTTTTGTTTTTGTTTTTTTTTTTAAGTATGTGTGTGTGTGTGTATGTGTATGAGACAGAGAGAGAGAATGCAAGTGTATGTCACTTCGAGGCAAGACAGCTCCCTGAGCTTGCAGCTTGTATTTTCTAATCTTACCTGGCAGCCAGCAATCCCTAAGTATCCTAGAGGAAAGGATATATAGGATGCAGATAATGATACTCAGGCCTAGGGAGCAATAAGTAAATTTTCTTCATTTACTTTTTTATCTTCTTATTTGTATTGTGTTAAGTAGCTGTCAGATCAAAATAGCTTGATATAGTCCAAAGACTTTTTTTTTCTTGTGTGCCTGTGGTAACCACAAAGAAAAACAATTTATGAACTATAACCCATTCAAATAAGGAATTAAAAACATAAGACTAGAGTAAATTATCTTCCTTCTAAAGAATATTCCAGAAGAGAGAGGGAAAGGGAACAATAAAATTGGAAAATATCAAAAATGCTTTTAGCAAGATCTTCTTGATAAGGACTTTAAATTAGGTTAAACATGACACTTAAGGCAAGATGAAAGAAAGAACCAACTGGACCATGCCTACAGCAAATTCTCTTCACCTTGCCCGTGTAGACTGAAGGTGAGGGAACTGTGAAATTTGTGGAATTTGCCATTGCTTTATCAGATGAAGCAGGCTTCAGATGAAGAGAGGCACAGGGAAAATCAAGGTTAGTAGTTAAGCCATCAGGGTATCACAGCTCTAAATGTGTGTGTATCCAGAACAGAGTGTCCCCATCTATTCACAGACATTCCTAGAGCTAAGGGGAGAGATGGGCTAGAATACAATAGGGACTCAGTGCCCTACTGTCATGGAAGGACAGATCACCCAGATTAAAAACAAAAAACAAAAAAAAAAAAAAAATTGAATCTCAGGCCAGATGGTGGTAACAGAAACCTACAGAACATCTTGTCCACCAGTGGCTGAAGACACATGCTTCTCATCAACCCTGGGAACATTCTCCAGGAAAGATCATGACAGGCCACAAAGAAATTGGAACAAATTTAAAAATAATCAAAATCATATCAAGCATTTTTCCAACCACAGTGCATTAAGGCTGAATATCACTATCAAGGAAAGAATCTGGAAAATATGAAAATGCACAGAAACCAAACAATTTACTTTTCAACAATCAAGGACAAAGGATGAAATCCTGAAGGAAGTTATAATTTATTTATCTCAATATATAGATATATAAATTCTCATATGTGTGTGTGTTTGTGTCTGTGTGTGAAAAAGAAAATAAAAAAAACGGAGACAGACATACTCCAAATTGTGGTATATAACAAGAAAGATCTAGGAAATTTAAAATAATTATCATCTTTATCCAAAATTAAGAGAAGGGAAAGATCTCAAATACAAACTCATCCTGTATTTCAAAGAATGAAAAACAGACAAACAATAAACAAGAGCAAACCAAACCCAGACTTGGCAGGAAAAAAAAAAAAAAAAAAAAAAAAGAAAGCCAGAGCAGAAATAAACCAAATAGAGGCCCAAACAGTATGAAGATCAACTCATTGCCGTCAGTTGTACACCAAACAATAAGCCCGAAAGTGCTCAGTGGATAGTTCCTAACCTGTGGCCACATAGATGGTCCCTGTTAAAAGTCAGTGGGTCCAGACCCAAAGGAACAGGAACCTAGTATAACCATCCTATGAGAAACTTCACCCAGCAGGTGGTCAAAACAGATGCTGAGACACACAGTCAAACATTATCTGGAGCTCTGGGAGTCCTGTATAAGAGAGGAGGAGGAATAGAGAGACCTGGAGGGGACAAGAACATCACATGAAGATCAACAGAACCAACCAACCTAGGCCCCTAGAGGATTACAGAGACTGAAACATTAATCAAAAAAAAAGAAGGGAAAAAAGTATACTTAGACTAGACTTAGACCCCATACACACACACACACACACACACACACACACACGATAGGCAATTTGGTCTTCATACAGATCCCTTAGCAAGTGTGGGGGGGGGGTACAGAGTCTCAGTCATGGACTCTGTTGCCTGTTAGTGGGACACCTTACCCTAGCTGAGCTGCCATGTGGGGCTCCAGAGCAAGAGGAAGCGCTTAGCCTTCATGTGACTGATGAACTGAGGGGGGTTGATATATGGGGACTCCCCTCACCTGAGGAGAAGGATAGGAGAGAGAGGGGGAAGAGGGTGAGAGGGTGGGACTGGGAGGGGAGGAGGGAAGGGGCTGTGATTGAGATGTAACTTGGATAAATAAATAAATAAACAAACAAACAAACAAACAAATAAATAAATGTTAAAAAAAAGTCAATGGGTCAAACCAGCCAGTAAGCCTTTAATGCAGCAGTCAGGAGACAGAGGCAGGAGAATTTTTGTGAGTTCAAGGCCAGTGTGGTCTGCACAATGAATTTCAAGACATCCAGGGCTACTACATAGCGAGACCTGGTGTCAAAGAAAGCAAGACAAAATGAATGCCAAACTATACCAAATAAACAACAATAAACCCACCTCCTTGCACACACCGTGGGTTATAAAACAAAGCACAGAGGGATGAACGTGGGAGACAGCAGGGATGATGATTGCGGGAAGAGAGGGAGGGTGGAAGTGAGAAAAAACAAAATTCACTGTAATGTCTGTGTGAAACTCAGATAATCCAAAAACTAAAAAACAAACAAACAAAATCCCCCAAACCCCAATATTCTTATTTATTTGATGATAAACAGAGCCATTCACTAATGCTGGACCATTGGAATGGAGAGGCTGATGGTGAGGAGATGAGCAGACATGTGTGGTCCAGGGCATGGTAAGATCCAGAATGTGAGCACAGGATGTGGCTGGTGACAGGCACAGTCTGTGGGAACATCTTCCTGGAGGTTTTGTCTTGTAAGTCACCGTAAGCTGTTGACAGGAGGTAAGTAATGTAAGAGCAACAAAAGCCCTGCGGTACTTCTCCGTCTAAGTTTACACAATCACCATGAGTACACTGGAAAACTGGATAATGTTGGGATTTTTCCATAAGTGATGCCGCAATGAACGGCATTTGCATAATTAGCGCACCTGCTCCGTCCATCTGGATGTAAGCACACTCTGCCATGCAAAAGCCGCATGTCTCAGGGTTCTTCCCTGGCTTCTCCAGGTTGTGGATGTTTTTCCCCGTCCGCATGTGGAGGTTTAATCATTTTTCCTGATGAGAAAGTGAAAGCTAATTTGGCAGGGCAAACCGTGGTCAAGAAAGAAAGCTGGGCCGGGCGTGGTGGCGCATGCCTTTAATCCTAGCACTTGGGAGGGAGGCAGAGGCAGGTGGATCACTGTGAGTTCGAGGCCAGCCTGGTCTACAAAGTGAGTCCAGGACAGCCAGGGCTGTTACACAGAGAAACCCTGTCTCGAAAAACCAAAAAAAAAAAAAAAAAAAAGAAAGAAAGAAAGAAAGAAAGCTGGGAACCCGGAGGACACCCCCCCCCCCAACCAGTTAGGTGCACTGCAGAG
>CAJQZJ010032727.1:2249192-2268154 GCA_907164525.1 Lophiomys imhausi
CCCCCCCCCCCCCCAACCAGTTAGGTGCACTGCAGAGAGAATCCAGTGGATAGAAGACGTAGCTAGTAAACGAGTTGACAGAAGACAGTGTAGGCAAGGCAGGGCTCGGCAAACAATGTCTGCAAGGTGACACCAGTCCATTGCCCATCTCTTTCATAAAACGCATTGGGATGCGGGCACGTCTGTTCCTTCCACCTTTCTGTGGCTTGGGTGAGAACAGAGCAGGGTCGTCCGGGACCTTGCAGCCTTTACGGGAATGTCTGCTGCCCCTAGTGTACGTGCTCAGCATGGCAATGGAGGAGGATGCTGTGAGACTATGACGGAGGCGGGCCACTGTCACCACTCAGAGAGGTTGAAACTGACCCAGGAAGGCAGCAGCCTGGCAGAGGAAGCACAGGGGATGGTAGAGGGGCATAGTGAGTGCAAATCACTGTTGAGAAAAAGAGTGGGTCTCATCTAAGGGAACAGGCAAGAAAGAGTGGCTGGGCCAGGGTGAGAGCCGGATCTTGGTGGTGCGGGCAGTAAATGGTACACACCGTGATCAGACAGGCAGCTGTGGCTCACAGGCCTGGGAAATGGGCTGATTAGGTTCAGCTGGGCCAAATGGGCAGGCGCAAGACCCGCCATATGTTTACAGTCTCCTGTGACCCCTCAGTTTGCGATGTCAGGATCAAGAGGAAGAGCAGGGAGTCCTGGTGGTAGCATTAGTTGTTGGTGTCCAGGTGAAGTGCGTTTTGGACTTGGTCATGTTTGTGCTGGCTCTGTTACTCTCTGAGACAAGAAAACAAATGCAGGCTAACATTCCCGCACAGGTATTTAAAGCAAGCGTTGAATGCTTACCAGCAAGTGAGCAGAACATGACCTACCTACTAAAAAAACTGCTGCTCAGGAGATTGCTGTTGGCCACGAGCTCCTGCTCTTTCTTGCCATCTAGTGGCAATAAGTGAGAACATGGCCGATTTCAGAAGAGGCGCGAGAGTTCAGAAATCTGATAGTACTCTCTGCACCTACTGACTACCGGGCAGGTTCCAGTTCAGACTCTGGATCTCTGGGAGCTGAGAGCTGTACTCCTTCCCACCTGGGCTCAGCTGAACTAAGGAAGGCTGGTGTCCACACTCAAGCAAGCCTTGTGTGTATTCCAGTCCCATGTGTGTGCTGATGGGACAGAAGCTAAAGAATCTTTTTGAGGCAACAGAAAGCACTTAGAAAACTTATTGATCCAGATTTCCACCCTCCAAGGCTGTTTGGTGCACAAGTTCCTATTCAGAGGAGTCAGAGTCAGAGTCAGATCAGGCTGGGGTTGTGGCCAGCCCAGCCTTAGGGTGCTCTCTCCTAGTTATTGTTAAACACATATCTTGGTGGGGCTTTTGTGCTACTCTCCATACAAATTAATATTTGTCAGATCGGAGAGCACAGACCCGTGGATGGAAAAAAGCTGCTGCTCAGGAGATTGCTGTGGGTCACGAGCTCCTGCTCTTTCTTGCCATCTAGTGGCAATAAGTGAGAACATGGCCGATTTCAGAAGAGGCGCGAGAGTTCAGAAATCTGATAGTACTTTGCAACAGGTATTTTAAGCGAACAATTCTCCGAGGTCCTCAGTGAGGACGATGGAGGGGGGGGGGTTCTTCCTGCATGCAGAGTGTGAAAGACCCGGGGGAGGGAAGTACCTCACCCGACACTCAGGATATCACGGCCGCCCCAAAACTCGCAAGAGACCATCTTGATGCAATCACAAGAGGTTTATTTCGGAGGGAAAAGGGGGAAAGGGGGGGGGCTCAGTGCACTGAGGGACGCCACTCGTATCCCACGCAGGGCTAGGAGTCGCGACCCCCACGCAGGGCTAGAGTAGAATATTTAATAGGGGAGCACCACAGATTAAGGGGCGGGGGGGGGGGAGAAATTACAGGTGGGAAGTACCAGCCCAGCCCATTGTTTACCACAACCCAAGGGGGAGAGGAAATACAGCTGGAATGTACCAGCCCATTAGTTAGTCAGAGGGAAACATCTTACATCTGTTTGTCTCAGGAATGAATCTAATCTTGTTTTGTTATCTACTTTGTGGTCAGCCAGTTCCTGAAGCCCTGGGGGCCCGTGGCCCAATTGATCTTCATTCTTGGTTTTAACCTGTTTATGGTCAGCTAAGTTCCGGGAATCACCTGGCGGCTGGCCTGGCTCTACTGCCGACTTAGGGGGTCTTTTAATAATTTTTATTTCCTTCAAGTGATGCTCTATATTTCACTGGAAGGGGAAGATGTAAGGACGTTTGGCTTTTTCTTGTCTTTAGGGGTTGTGCTTCGCTCATGTTAACGGGAGAACAGCCTCCTGGTTTGCATTCCTAAAGCCACGGAGAAGGAGAATGGCACATCTTAGCCAACACCACCATTTTCTGCTAGAGGAAAAACAGGGCATCGGTGGGACAAGAGAGAACAGGGTTTTTTTGTTTGTTTGTTTGTTTTTTTCTTATCTCCTGTCCATTGAAGAAAAGTGAGACTGTATGTTTGTACCAGGACTCAGAATTGATGGCACCACAAGAAGGAACTTGTTTGGGGTTAAGACATTTATTTCCCAGATGGGTTGGAAATGTGTGGATAGAGGAATGTCTCACAAAATGTCAAAGCTCTTTTCTTAGTTTTCAGTGCTTTGCTGGTGAACCTGCTGAGATTTCAAGCTAGAGCAAGATAATACAACAATATATAGATTAACCATTAGAATCATGCTATCCATGCATGGTGGCCCCAGACTTTTATAGCATGCCATTTACAACATCCGATTTATCCTCCTGAACTGAAAATTTTAGGTGAACACATGCCTGCCCAGATAATCATAAAGAGCAATGGATTTCCCAAACTGGAATATAACAAAGTCATTGAAGGAAGATAGTTTCTACCAAAACTCCCCATGCCATGACATGTAAGTGCTGGCACACAAAGTATGGCAAGATATTGACAAGGAAGACTCCCTCTCATATGCTCATACACATGTGGCTACTGAATATACTAGTCATGGGCAATGAGGAGCTGGGATGGTAACTGTGTTACAACCATGTGGTGACATGGTTTTCAAAGTCAAGCACATTTCTGACAGAGCCTTCAGATGATCTCACAGAAACACAAGCTCTGTGAAGAGAGGTTTTTTTTTTTTGTTGTTTTGTTTTGTTTTGGTTTTATTTTCTTTTTTGTTTTTTGTAGCAGTCCTGATTTTTTTTTACTTTTATACATTTAAAATTAAAATATAATCACATCACTTTCCTCTTTCCCTTTCTCCCTTCGGCCTTTTCCAAGTCCCTCTCTCCAACCCATTCCATGTTCCTCCCATTGTTAAGTTGATAAGTTTCTTTTCTTTGATTATTATTGGTATACATAATATCTTAATTAGGGTTTTTATTGCCATGATGAAATACCGTGCCCAAAAAGCAATGGGGCATGGAAAAGGATTATTTAGCCATAACTGTTCATCATAAAAGGAAGACAGGTCTGGAACACAAGCAGGAACCTGGAGGCAGCAACTAATGCAGTGGCCTTGGAGGGGTGCTTGCTCCACATGGTTTGCTCAGACTGCTTTCTAATAGAACACAGGACCTCCAGCCCAGGCATGGCACCACACACATTGGGCTAAACCTTCCAACACTAATTACTAATTAAGAAAATGCCCTGCATTCTTGCCTAAAGCCCCATCTTATGGAGGCATTTTCTTAATTGAGGTTCCCTCCTCTCAGATGACTTCAGCTTGTGTCAAGTTGACATAAAACTATGCAGGACACATATATTACACATTATAAATGTGCAATATATATATATATATATATATACATATATATATATATATAAATGCAACATGCTGACCGAGTCCATTTTCCTTCTTTGTGTACATAAGATTTTAGGGCTGACCATTTTGGATTGGACAATCAGTAAGGGGCTCATCCAAGGGAGAGACTAATTCTCCCTCTCAGAGCAGTCACTAGTAATCACTGTTCCTTGTCAAGGGGTGGGGTTGTGTGAAAAAGTTCTTCTTTCCACATTACTAAATCTATTGATATCACCATTGTCCAGTCTTGTTCATTCAGCCATTTATAGGAGACATTGTTTTAGAGCAGACTTCCTGGTATTCTTGCTCTTACAATTTTTCTATCCCCTGGAAGAGGATACTTAACTGAGAAAATGCCTCCATAAGATTGGCCCCTAAGAAGCAGGCAGGTTTGGATGATCAAGGCAATTCTCAATTACATAGAATGGGGAAGCCTAGGCTTCAGAAGACATTGTCCTAAACAGAAATAAATAATCAACAGCACTTGTGAAAAATTCCCCTCCCTCCTCCCAGTCCCACCCTCCCACTCACTTCCCCCTTATTCTCCTCTACAACCCGGTACCAACCCAGTGTAGCATATCAAATCGCATCAGGACTAATTGCCTCCCCTTCCACTGAGTCAAGACAAGGCAGTTCTGCTGGGAAATAGGATCTAGAGGGAGGCAATTTGTCCAAGTCAGAGATAGTCCCTGTTCCAATTGTTAGGGATCCATTTGAGTACCAAGCAGCTCATCTGCTTCATGTGTGTTGTGTGCCTAGGACCAGTCCATGCATGTTCTTTGGTTTTTGGTTCAGTTTCTGAGAGGGCTTTTTAAAAATGCAAACAAACAAACAAAATGCATAGCTACACTTGTGGGAGATCAGCTTCGACAGGTCAGTGTAGACTGAGGCAGTGAGGCAATGAGAAATGGCTGGCTGATCGCCCAGCAGGCTTTCCTTGCAGGTAGAGGCTGATTGTTAACCGATGTGGGTTTTTTCACTGGTAGTGAAAAACAAAGATCCAGACCCTTTAACTTCTGTCATGGGCCTCTCACTGGTGGTGAAAAGCAAGAGTCAAAGCCTTAACTTCTGACATGGGCTATAGCTGATAGCTATCACAATGGCCTTCACTGGTAGTGAAAGCTTTAAAAGAAAAGAAAGAAAAAAGAGACAACATGAACTCACATGCACTTGTATTAAGAGGTGAATAAAAACATGTTCCAGTTTCAACAGGCTACAGATACTTTATTTCCTTTTGTCCAAGTCTTTTCTTTATTGATCTTTTTAAAGTTTATTTTGTGAATTTCACATCATGCACCCTGTTTCCTCTCCTCGCCCACCTCCCCTCAGACCCACCCTCCACCCTTGCAACCTCCCCCCACATAAAAAAAATCATTGTGGAAGCTGTAGTGTGTCTCAGTGTGTCCCACAATATTCCCTTTGTTCACACATTTTGTACTTGGTATGAGGCCTCTGGCTTCTGATACTTTGTAAATACTGGAACATCACTGGGACTCCTTTCAGATATGCTGTTACTGTCCTGTGTCATGGAGATCCTGTAGTTTTCAGTCTGTGGAACTGGCCTCTTCATACACTCCAGCAGTTCATCCATGGGGGTATATGTTGGGGTGGGCCAACTCAAATCCCTGGTTCTGGGCCTGCAAACCCCACTTACAGGGCCTACACTCCCAAGTGCTGCAGCAGGTAAGGGGTTGGACCGGCTCTGCTGTTTTCTTCTTTTTTAAATAATTTATTTTTTATTTCTTCAAGTTACATCTAAATCACAACCTCCTCCCTACTCCCCCCTCCAGTCCTATCCTTCCACCCTCCTCCCCCTCAACCCCCCATCCTCTACCCTTTCTTTTTTTTTTTTTTAAATACTTTATTTTTTTTTCTTCAAGTTACATCTCAGTAACAAACCCCTCCCTATTCCCCCTTCCTAACCCGCCCTTCCACCCTCTTCCCTCCAGAGGTTTCCCCTTTCAGTCCAACAGCTGGTTCCTTCTCTTATAACAGTAAGTATTATACAAAACAATAGATATAAATATGCCACATTTATGAGAGTAAATTGGCCCAGTATACCTTCCCAATGTTCAGTTTATACCTATTTGGCCCCTGACTTTAACATTCTACTATCTACCCAACTCCATGAGTTTAAAGGTCTATATCTGACTCGAATAACATTCATACTATCTTGCAACACACTTTTAAGAGTATCTTCTTAGATCTATAACACCCTCTTGATTCCTAAACAGTTCAAAATTTAACTATAAGATTCTATCTGTCTATTCTTCAACCACCTCAGAGACCTGAGAGGGATAAATATATTTGCTTATATAGGAAGTGCAGAGCCTGCAGCTTCCAAAACTAAGAAAGAACATACCAATAACTGCCTGGACAGTTCCCATTTTCTCTCCATACATTCCAGCATCAATCTTCAGGCTTTGGGTCCTGTTTCTCTGACAGACATTTGTTGTAGAGCAGGGATTATGAAGGACTTACCTACCCTGTCTTGGCAGAGTTAGGCTGTCGACTTCCCTGCTACCAAGTTTTGTCCTTTTTGGACAGCAGTCTGTCTGCAGTTGGTGCAAGGGTTTTTTTCATGCCAAGAGAAAGGCTTGCCACTAATTCAACCATCTTACAGTGGAGGTTCTTCGATGCTTATCTTCTACTTGGAGTAGAATAGGGGGTGCTGTCAGGTGCTGATATGTCTCGATATCAAAAAAAAAATCTTGATTTAAGATAACATCTTTGAATGCCATATTCTGCAGATCTCTAGGGGGTTTTGAAGATGCCCTAACCATCTCTTGTATTTAGATAAGCAAATGTTGCTTGTCTCTTAGCAACTTGATTACTGGGTAGTTTAGAGAATATCTGTGATAGACTGTCATAGTAGCTAACAAAGAGACATGTTTGCATGACTAGGAGTTTGTTTTAACTATCCTAGACCGTTTTAGACGGTTGGTATCAAGAGGTCAGAGCTTCACATTTTATTTTTAAGTATCTCTAGGTATGATACCATTGGGAAGCATTATCTTTAAATTTGTATCAATATACAAAGATCTATTCAATTGTGGTTAAATATACTCTTAATTATGTATCAATATACCAAGATCAATGCCTATGTAGCCCAATATAATCTTAATATTACGTCCATATGCAAGGGTCAATACCATTGTGGCCAACTATAATCTTAATTTTGTATCAATATACAAAGATCAATACCGATGTAATCCAATACAATCTTATTTTTGCACAATAAACAATGGTCAATACCACTTTAGCCAAATAAACTACTAATTTTGTATCAATATACAAAGGTATAAGGGCATATTCAATAATCTGCCCCTTCTTCTTGGACCTTCCTGTGCTATGTCTATATCTCATTTTTCTCAAGCCCATGCACTCCTACATAGGAGAGGAAGAAGGATACAGAAAAGGAAAAGTAGGAATTCCCTGGGGCTAACCTCCAAAACCCATTAAGACAGGACCATTTATCAGCTTGTAGTCTCTTCCCCTACATAACAGAGTTTTCAGTTATCCTTCAAATAACCAAAAAGAAGGGTGGAGAAACACCCTCCCCACCCTCTGGGCATGGGACGTCGCTCTCTTAAAGTGACTTCCTGCTGATTTGGGTCATAGTAGACCCGTAATGGGAAAAATGATTAAAAATGTTAGTACAATCCTTTTATGTTCAGTCCTTCTGTTCTCAGCTGTTTAGATGACCTAAGGGGTTTGTAGGCAGAAGCTGATCTTGCAGGCTTCACTGAGGTTCCGGCCAGGGCATTGTGTAGAGCTGAACGTTCCCAGCGACACTGGATTGCAGTGGTGGTTGCAGGCCCCCGATGGAGACAGCTATTGAGGAAGTCTGCCAGGCAGAATCAACTGGGTCACTCATCCTCCTTGGTGCCTGATTCTGCTCTCTGCTGAGGATTCCGCTGTCCGCCGTCCCCAGGCTCCCCTAATGGACACTTCGATTATCCTGGAACGATAAGAACAGAGCCCTGCCCCAATCCCAACCCTAGGACAATTGCCCTCTTTTTTTTTTTTTTTCCTGGGGGGGGATGGGGGGGGCTAGGTAGTACTTCTCCTTAAGCAAATTTGGCCTTCTGACAACATACAAAGCGTTATCTTTCAATCCGGGTTAAAGAAGAAATCATTCTGTCACCTTGGAGCTAAACCAGCTCTAGTGTATATATTTTGAGATCCCAAAGGACAATCTGCCTGCATCGATACGGCCTTTAGTAAGTAGCCTCCAAACCTAGGTCCCTCCAAATCCCATGTGTGTGTCTCTGAACTCTAATTATTGGGAACAGGGACCTGTGTTTCTCATCTGAAGGGATCAAAGATGTGTTCCACCACTCCTGGATCGAAGTCTTTCTCTATTTAGAGTTTGCCCTGCATCAGGCTGACCCTGAGCTCCGGGATCTGCCTGTTTCTGTCTCCAGTGTGCTGGGAGCTGGGACCAAGGGTGTACTCTTCTTGAATGGTGGGACCAAGAGTATGCACCCTCACCACCCCGCTCGTATGACTCCAGAGTACATAAGACCACCAACTCTAAGGTGCCCCTCCCCCCCCCCATCTCCGCTGAAGTCAAAGGCATGTGCCAATACCACAATTCTCTTGTATTTTACCTTAGCTCCACGTCTTCTCTACACCTGGAGGTCTGCAAATCCAGGCCGAATGGCTGTATCCTCTGTTCCATTCACAGTGATTCAGCCATGCCCCCTGCCTTTTTTTTTCTTTTCTTTTTTTTTTTTTTTTTTTTTTTTTTAGTTGATAAATTTATTTGTTTGTTGCTTCAGGTTACATCCTTATCATATTGTCCTCTTTTCCCACTTCCTAGCCCCACCCTCCCATGCTCTACCCCCTGACCCTTCCGTCTTGTTCCTCTGGGGTGGAGTGTCCCTGCCTAACAGTCTCTCACCACAGATCAGGAGTCATATGAGGGCCAAGAGCCTCTTCATTCACCGGGGGCCTACGAGGCAGTACTGCCAGTGAATGGTGTCTCATTGCTACTGGGAGAATACTAAAAAAAAAGACCGACAAACACACAAACCCACAAAAACAAAGAATATCAAAAAAAAAAAGAGAGGAAAAAGAGAAGGGAAAAGGAAAGAGAAAAAAAGAAAAAAAGAAGGAAAAAGAAAAAGATAAAAAAAAAATTATGTCCTTGTTCCTTTTGATGAGTTGGTTGTAGTACAGATATCCTGTACGATATAGTTAAAATCCTACTATAAGTGAATAGATGCCATGTGCATCCTTCTGAGACTGGGTTAGCTCACTCAGGATGAGCTCCTCTAGATCCATCCATTTGGTTGCAAATTGCATGATTTCATTGTTTCTGATAGCTGAGTAATATTCCATTGTATAGATGTACCACAATTTTTTAATCCATTCTTCAGTTGAGGGACATGTGGGTTGTTTCCAATTTCTAGCTATTACAAATAAGGCTGCTATGAACATAGATGAGGAGACTTCCCTATGTCTCCGTGAGAGGTCCTTTGGGTGTATACCCAGAAGTGGTATGGCTGGGTCTTGAGGCAAGGTTATTCCTAGATTTCTAAGATATCGCCAGACAGACCTCCATAGTGGTTGCACAAGCCTGCACTCCCACCAGCAATGGAGTAGGGTACCCCTTTCTCCACACCATCGCCAGCATGCGCTATCATTTGAGCTCTTTATTTTAGCCATTCTAACAGGTGTTAGGTGGAATCTCAGGGTCGTCTTGAGTTGCATTTCTCTGATGATTAAGGATGTTGAACATTTCTTCAGGTGTCTCTCAGCCCTTAGGGATTCCTCCTTTGTGAATTCTCTATTTAGTTCCATCTCCCATTTTTTGATTGTATTATTTGGTTTCTTGGCATTTAGTTTCTTGAATTCTTTGTAGATTTTAGATAATAGCCCTCTATCAGATGTGGGGTTGGTGAAGATTTTCTCCCAGTCTGTTGGTTGCCGTTTTGTTCGAATGACAGTATCCTTTGCTTTACAGAAACTTTTCAGTTTCATGAGGTCCCATTTATTGATTGTTGATCTCAGGTCCTGAGCTGTTGGTGTTCTGTTCAGGAAGTTGTCACCTGTGCCAATGAGTTCGAGGGTTTCTCCTACTTTTTCTTCTAGAATCTTTAGTGTGGCTGGCCTTATGTTAAGGTCTTTGATCCACTTGGAATTAAGTTTTGTACAAGGTGATAGGTATGGGTCTAATTTCATTCTTTTGCAAGTGGACATCCAGTTGGACCAGCACCATTTGTTGAAGATGCTGTCCTTCTTCCATTGTGCGTTTTTGGCTTCTTTGTCAAAGATTAGTTGGCCATAGGTGTGTGGATCCATGTTTGGGTCTTCAATTCAATTCCATTGATCCACTGGTCTGTTTCTATACCAGTACCATGCTGTTTTTATTACTGTTGCTCTGTAGTACAGCTTGAAATCTGGGATGGTGATACCTCCAGATGTTTTTTCATTGGACAAGATTGATTTAGCTATTCTGGGCTTTTTGTTGTTCCATATGAAGTTGAGTATAGCTTTTTCCAGGTCTATAAAGAATTGTGTTGGTATTTTGATAGGAATTGCATTAAATCTATATATTGCTTTTGGTAGGATAGCCATTTTTATTATGTTGATCTTACCTATCCATGAGCATGGGAGATCTTTCCATCTTCTAAAGGCCTCTTCCATTTCTTTCTTCAGGGGCTTGAAGTTCTTGTTATATAGGTCCTTTACATGCTTGGTTAGAGTTACTCCCAGGTATTTTATGTTGTTTGTGGCTATTGTGAAGGGGGTTGTTTCCCTTATTTCTTTTTCGGTATATTTGTTTGTTGTATAAAGAAGGGCTTCTGATTTTTTTGAGTTAATTTTGTATCCAGCCACCTTGCTGAAGTTGTTTATCAGCTGTAAGAGTTCTTTGGTGGAGTTTTTGGGGTCGCTTATGTATACTAACATATCATCTGCGAATAGGGATAATTTGACTTCTTCATTTCCAATTTTTATCCCTTTGATCTCCTTTAGTTGTCTTATTGCTCTAGCAAGGACTTCAAGTACTATATTGAAGAGATATGGTGAAAGTGGACATCCTTGTCTTGTCCCTGAGTTTAGAGGAAATGCTTCAAGCTTCTCTCCATTTAATTTGATGTTGGCCACTGGCTTGCTGTATATTGCCTTTATTATTTCTAGGTATGGTCCTTGTATGCCCGTTCTATCCAGAACTTTTAGCATGAAGGGGTGTTGGATTTTGTCAAATGCTTTTTCTGCATCTAGCGAGATTATTATGTGGTTTTTTTCTTTCACCTTGTTTATATGGTGAATTACATTGATAGACTTTTGTATATTGAACCATCCCTGCATTCCTGGGATGAAGCCTACTTCATCATGATGTATGATATTTTTTATGTGTTCTTGAATTCGGTTTGCTAGTATTTTATTAAGTATCTTTGCATCTATGTTCATGAGGGAGATTGGTCTGAAGTTCTCTTTCTTTGTTGGGTCTTTGTGTGGTTTAGGAATCAGAATGACAGTGGCCTCATAGAATGAGTTTGGCAGTGATCTTTCTGTTTCTATGTGGTGGAAGAGTTTGAAAAATAATGGTGTTAGTTCCTCTTTGAAGGTTCGGTAGAATTCCGTGCTAAAGCCATCTGGCCCTGGGCTTTTTTTGGTTGGGAGATTATTAATGACTGTTTCTATTTCCTTAGGTGTTATTGGGCTGTTTAAGCTGTTAATCTGATTTTGATTTAGTTTTGGTAGGTGGAATTTATCGAGGAAATTGTCCATTTCGCTTAGGTTTTCAAATTTAGTGGAAAATAGATTTTTAAAGTAATGTCCGAATATTTTCTGGATCTCCTCAATGTCTGTTGTTATTTCTCCCTTTTCATTTCTGATTTTGTTGATTTGTGTTCTTTCCCTTTGCCTTTTAGTTAATTTGGCTAGGGGTCTGTCTATTTTGTTGATTTTCTCAAAGAACCAACTCTTGGTTTCATTGATTCTTTGTATAGTTCTTTTTGATTCTAAGTTGTTGATTTCAGCTCTAAGTTTGATGATTTCCTGTCTTCTGCTCTTCTTGGGAGTGTTTGTTTCTTTTTTTTCCAATTCACCCAGCTTAGCTGTTAGTTCACTAATATGAGCTGTCACAATTTTCTTTTTGAAAGCACTTAGTGCTATGAACTTTCCTCGTAGCACAGCTTTCAATGTATCCCATAGGTTTGGGTATGTTGTGTCTTCATTGTCGTTGGATTTTAAGAAGTCTTTGATTTCCTTCCTTATTTCTTCCCTGACCCAGTGGTCATCCAGTAAGGAGCTGTTCAATTTCCATGTGTGTGTAGGCTTTCTGTTGATTCTTTTACTGTTGAAGACCAGCTTTATTCCGTGGTGGTCTGATAAGATACAAGGTGTTATTTCAATTTTCTTGTATCTACTGAGACTATCTTTGTGACCAATTATGTGGTCGATTTTGGAGAAGGTTCCGTGGGGTGCTGAGAAAAAGGTATATTCCTTTGTGTTTGGGTGAAATGTTCTGTAGATGTCTGTTAGGTCCATTTGTTTCATGATCTCTGTTAGACTCAATATTTCTCTGTTTGTCTTCTGTCTTGATGATCTGTCCTTTGTTGTGAGTGGGGTGTTGAAGTCTCCCACTACTAATGTGTTGTGATCGACGTGCGCTTTAAGTTTTAGAAGTGTTTCTTTTACGAAAGTAGGTGCCTTTGTATTTGGGGCATAGATGTTCAGTATTGAAATTTCCTCTTGATGAATATTCCCTTTAATGAGTATATAGTGCCCTTCTTTGTCTTTCTTCATTAACTTCAGTTGGAAGTCTGTTTTGTTTGATATTAGGATGGCTACTCCAGCTTGCTCCCTGGGTCCATTTGCTTGGAAAACCTTTTCCCAGCCCTTTACTCTGAGGCAGTGTCTATCTTTTGTAGTTAGATGTGTCTTTTGTATACAGCATAAGGAAGGGTCTTGCTTGCGGATCCACTCTGTAAACCTATGTCTTTTTATTGGGGAGTTGAGTCCATTGATGTTGATGGATATTAGTGATCTGGGGTTGTTATTTCCCATTAGTTTGGTATAGACGGTGGTTCTGTTCCTCTTTTGGTTTAGTTGCTGATGGGTTTTCTATTCCCTTTGTTTTCTTGGGTGGAGTTTTCTTCTCTGGGTTGGGATTTTCCTTCTAGGATATTCTGTAGGGCTGGGTTTGTGGGTAGATATTGTTTAAATTTAATTTTGTCATGGAATATCTCGTTTTCTCCATCTATGTTGATAGAGAGTTTTGCTGGGTAAAGTAGTCTGGCTGGGCATCTATGATCTCTTAGGACTTGTAGTATATCTGACCAGGCCCTTCTAGCTTTTATCGTTTCTGGGGAGAAGTCAGGTGTAATTCTGATGGGTCTGCCATTGTATGTGACTTGACCTTTTTCTCTTACAGCTTTTAATATTCTTTCTTTGTTCTGTACATTTGGGGTTTCAATTATTATGTGGCGAGAGGAGTTTCTTTTCTGGTCTAATCTGTTTGGTGTTCTGTATGCCTCTTGGATTTTTATTGGCATCTCTTTTTTCAGGTTTGGGAAGTTTTCCTCTATGATTTTGTTGAAGATATTTCCTGGACCTTGGAGTCAGGAGTCTTCTCTTTCCTCTATACCTATAATTCTTAGGTTCCGTCTTTTCAATGAGTCCTTGATTTCTTGGATGTTGTGGGTGAGAGATTTTTTAGCCTTCTCATTTTCTTTGGATGATGTACTGATTTCTTCCACTGAATCTTCCATGCCTGAGATCCTGTCTTCCATCTCTTGCATCCTATTGTTGATACTCACATCCGTAGTTCCTGTTCTCTTCCCTTGGTTCTCCACTTCCTCTTTTAACTCTGACTGTGTTTTCTTTATTGTTTCTATTTCAATTTTCATGTCTTGTATGGTATTGTTCGTTTTGTACATTTCCTTCTCCAGCTTGCTTGTTTTTGTATGAAAATCTTTCATGGCTTTTTCCTTTTCCTGTTCAAGCTCTGTCACCTTGGCTTGGAGCTCTTTAATGGTGTTGTTCCTTGTTTTGATTTGTAGAATTGTGGTTTCTTTGAATTCCTTCATAGATTTAAGTTCTTCTTGCAGGGACTCTATCACTTTCCATACTGCAGAATTGTCAATGTTTTCATGTGTTTCTGTTGGTGTGTGGTCATCCGAATTGGATGAGCTAGGGTGGTTCTGCTTTGTTGGAGTCATAATTCCTTGATTTCTATTTTTTTTTTTGACCTTTCACCATTGGATGCATTTAGCTGTCTGTTTTCTGTGCTTGGAACCACAGTGGATGATTTGGTGCAGGGGACGAGTTACTTGGCTATCTGTCGTTGCTTACAGGGGGATTTCAAGGTCACTGTGATTTTAATGGCCAGAGGCACTGTGATCTGGTGCAGCCTATTCCCAGGTTGTGAGTAATGGACCAGGATTGTTTCACTGCTCCCAATTCAGACTTCTCTATGTTGCACTCTGAGTTATCAGCCTGTAATGGTTCTGATGGTATGGGTCTGTTTGCCCAGGCACAGATTCTGTGGGCTTTGTCGTCCCGGAGGCTGACAGGGTCTGGCTCCACACCTGATATGTCTGGGTTTTCCAGGATACAGCTATGGTCCCGATTTCTGGTTTCTCTCTAGTCTTCTCGCCACAGGGCTGGACCCTGTGCCTGATTCCCTTTCTGTCTGCGCCGCCACGGGTCCTGTGGGTACTCCAAGCCCCGGATCCTCCGGCTGCCTGAGTGCACCTCTCGTCCCAGCAGCTCCGCCATGGGTGCATGGACCGCTGGCCCCACCCACGCCTGTCTCTCTCCCCAGATGACCTGCCGTGGACTGGCGGGGGTTTGGCCCTGCCAGCAGTGCTCCCTCCCCAGCTGCGCTCTCGTGAATGTGCGAGATTTGGCAGCTCCCGCCTGCTTTTGTGTTCCCAGCTTCCTGCGCTCTCTCAGAACCTCCCGCCCTCCGCTTCACGAGCAGCTGCGGACCACCCGCTGAGCCCCCTGTTTGTTCCTTGCTAAGGCCTCCACTATCTCGCAACCTTTTCTAAGTGGGTATAAGTTCAACCTGATGTGTGGGGAGCCAAATAGGACAGCGATCTATGGCCAAGTGGACCCTGATTCTGCCTGCTGTAAGTTGGGAACGATCTTACCAGGTGCCTCACCAAATGGGAGTTCCCGAATCCCCGGTTTAGTGGCCTCCGTGTCTGTGAGAGATGGGGAGAGCCTTGCCCTGGGACTTTTAACAGTCCCTTGGGAGCTGTGAGCGTTCCGGGGGGGGGGGTCTAGCCCCTCCGGTTTTTGCACAGTGCCCAGTAACTCTGTGTTTTTTATGGCTCTTTTTTCCCCGCGTTCAGAATGCGTCAGTGTAGGTCGCCGCCATCTTCGTTCCCCCCCACTTTCTTTTTTTTTAAGTTTAAGGTATTTCTTTTTCCCCCCAACAGCTCTCCCTTTCAGTCCAACAAATGGTTCTTTCTCTTATAACAGTAAATACAATACAAAACAACAGAAATAAATACGCCACAATTATGAGAGTTATATGGCTTAGCATACATTTCCAATGTCCAGTCTATATGTATTTGGCACCTGACTTTAACATTCTACTATCTAACCATCTCCATGAGTTTAAAGTTCTATATCTAACTCAGCTTTCATACTAACTTGCCTCACAATTTTAAAAACATCTTCTTAGATCCAGAACACCCTCTTGATTCCTAACCAACTCAAAATTTAACTATGAGACTCTAGCTATCTATTTTTCAACCACTTCACACACCTGAGAGGGATAAATATATCTAATTATGTAGGAAGTGCAGGGCCCGCAGCTTCCAAAACTAAGAACTGACATACCAGTGGCTGCCTGGACAGTTCCCATTTTCTCTCCATACATTACAGCATCAAACTTCAGCCGTTTGGCCACGTTTCTCTGACAGACATTGATTGTAGAGCAGGAATTATGAAGGACTTGCCTACCCTGTCTTGGCAGAGCTAGGCTGTCGACTTACCTGCTTCTAAGTTTTGTCCTTTTTGGACAGCAATCTGTCTACAGTTGAAGCAAGGGGTTTTTCTTGCCAAGAGAACGGCTTACCACCAATTCAACCATCTCCCACTGTATATTCTTCAATGCTCATCTTTTACTTGGAGTACACTAGGGGGTGCTGTCAGGAGCTGACATGTCTTGATATCAAAAAAACCTTAAGTTAAGAAAACATCTTTGAATGCCATATTCTGCAGATCTCTTGAGGTTTTTGAAGATGTCCTATCTATCTCTCATATTTAGATAAGCAAATGTTGCTTGTCTCTTAGCAACTTGATTTCTGAGTAGCTAGAAAATGACTGTGATAGATTGTCATAGTAATTAACAAAATGACATGCTTGCATGACTATTAGTTTCCATTTCTTAATTATCCTAAACTGTTTATGACGGTTGGTAACAAGAGGCCAAAACTTTACATTTCATTTTTAAGCATTACTAGGTACAATACCTTTAAGAAGCATTACCCTTAATTTTGTATCAATATACAAAGATCAATACCTATGTAGCCCAATACAATCTTAATTTTGCATCGATATACAAGGGTTTGTGGCCAAATATAATCTTAATTTTGTATCAATATACAAAGATCAATACCAATGTAGTCCTATACAATTTTAATTTTGCATTAATATAAAATGATCAATACCAATTTAGCCAAATATACTATTAATTTTCTATCAATATACAAAGGTATAAGGCCATATTCAATAATCTGTCCTTTTTTCTTGATCTTTCCTATACTATGTCTATGTCCCATTTTTTTCTCAAGTCTGTTCACTCCTACATAGGAGAGAAAGAAGGATACAGAAAAGAAAAAGAGAGAAGTCCCTGGCTCTAACCTCCAAAACCCATTTAACAAGATTATTTAACAGCTTGTAGTCTCTTCCCCTAAATAACAAAATTTTCTATTATCCATCAAATAACCAAAGGGGGGGGGGACACCCTCCCCACCTTCTGGGGATGGGACATTGTTCTCTTAAAATGAGTTCCTGCTGATTTGGGACGTAGTAAACCTTTTTGGGGCCCAAATAAGAATGGAAAAATGGTTAAAATGTTAATAGAATCATTTGATGTTCAGTCCTTTTGTGCTCAGCTATTTAGATATCCTAAGAAGTTTGTAGACAGAAGCTCATCTTCAGGGATTTACTGAAGTTCTCACTGGAGCAGTCTGGGGAGCTGAATGATCTTAGCGATTTTGAATTGTTGTGGTTGTAGACTTTTGAGGAAACAGCTATTGAGGAAGTCTGCAAGGCTAGATCATCTGGGCCACTCATCTTCTTTGGTGTCTGATCTGTTTTCTGCTGAGGTTTCCGTTGTCCAGTTTTCCCTGGATTCCTTGAATCAATTCTTTAAATCTCCTGAAAGATAAGAACAGAGCCCTGCCCTAATCCTAACTCTGGGACAATTACCTTTTTTTGTAGGGGGGGTCAGGTAATATTTTTCCTGGAGCAAATTTGGTTTTCTGACAATATATAAAGTAGTACCTTTCAATGTGGATTAAAGATGAAAATATTTTGATATTTTGGAGCTAAACAAACCTTTAGTGTATATATTTTGAGATCTCAAAGGACAATTTGTTTGAATTGCAGCATGCCTTTTGTAAGTAGCTTTTAAACTGAAATCCTTCCAAATCCTATGTGCCTGTCTCTGCCTTCTAAGTATTGGGATCAAAGACATGTGGTCCCCAACTGATGGGATTAAAGATGTGCTCCACCACCCCTGGATCAAAGTTTTTCTCTATTTAGAGTTTGTTTTGTATCAGGCTGACCTTGAGCTCTGAGCTCTGCCTGTTTCTGTCTCTAGTGTGTTGGGATTAAGGGTGTATTCTTCTTGAATGATGGAATTAAGGGTGTGCACCATCACCACCCTGTTCCTTGTAACTCTAGATTTTACAAGACAACTAACTCTGTAGTGACCCTCCTGTCTCTGCTGGAGGTAAAGGCATGGGCTAACACCATGCCTTTCATATATTTTACCTTAGCTCTAAGTTTTTCAACTCTTGGAGGTTTGTAAAACCAGGTTGAACAGCTGTAACCTTTAATTTATTTACAGTGTTTTAAACCTGCTACCTGCTTTTTAATGCCAAACCATGGAAATATCCTATTCCTCTACAAAAAAACAAAAAAACAAAAAAAACAACAACTTTTAAGCTGCTATCAAGTATGTGTAATCTATGTGGCCACCTGCAGTCTAACATTCTAATCTGAAATTAATGCCATTTTCCTTTCATACCAGTAAGGCAAGCATACCTTTGGTAAATTATAGTTTGAGAATTTTATATTGTATTTTATTATATTTTTTAAGCTTATTAACTCTTTTCTTAAAAAAGTATTATTTACTTCTAGAACATAGTTTCCTCCCTCCTCCCCTCCTGGCCCCTCCTTTCCTCTCTTCCTCCCTCTCTCCTTGTTCCTCTACTTGGTACTCTCCTTCTCCTCAGATGAGGTGGGCCCTCACATATCATACTCTCTCAGATCTTGCGTCATGTGAGGGCCAAGAGCTTCCACTTGTACTGGAGTTTCATAAGGCATACCATCTAGGGTGTGGGGTTCCACTCACCTGCAGCAGATTCCATGACTCACTGGTGGGTAGAATTTTTCCTAGGATAAATATGCTATGTTCCTATCTATTTGGGTGTGTGGGTTGTAGGATAGTTATCCTCTGATGTATGGTTAATATCCATTTATAAGGGAATACATTCCATGTTTATCTTTCTGGGACTGCGTCAGCTCACTTAGGATAAGTTTTTCTACTTCCATCCATTTGGTTTCAAATTGCATGATTTCCTCATTTCTGTTAGCTGTGTAGTATTCCATTGTGTAAATGTACCATAGATTTTTATCCATTCTTCAGTTGAAGGACATCTGAGTTGTTTCCAGTTTCTGGCTATTACAAATAAAGCTGCTATGAACATTGTTGTTGCAATGTCCTTGTGGTTTCGTGTCGAATCTTTTGGATATATGCCCAAGAGGGGTATGGCTGGGTCTTGAGGTAGATTTATTCCCAATTTTCTAAGATATCTCCAGATTGATTTCCAAAGTGGTTGCACAAGTTTGCAGTCCCACCAGCAATGGGAGAGTGTTACCCTTTCTCCACATCCTCGCCAGCATGTGCTATCATTTGAGTTTTTGATCTTAGCCATTCTGACAGGTGTGAGATG
>CAJQZJ010032727.1:2278154-2297555 GCA_907164525.1 Lophiomys imhausi
GAAGAAATTATTTTGTTATTTTGGAGCTAAACCAGCTTTAGTGTATAAATTTTGAGATCTCGAAAGACAATTTGTTTGTATTGAGTGGGCCTTTTGTAAGTAGCTTTTAAACTTAGGCCCTTCCAAATCCTATGTGTGTGTCTCTGCATTCTATTATTGGGATCAGAGACCTGTGGTTCCCATCTGAGGGGATTAAAGATGTGTTCCACCACTCCTGGATTGAAGTTTTTCTCTATTTAGAGTTTGTTTTGTATCAGGCTGACCTTGAGCTCTGAGATCTGCCTGTTTCTGTTTCTAGTGTGTTGGGGTTAAGGGTGTACTCTTCGTGAATGATGGGATTGAGGGTGTGTACCCTCACCACCCTTTTCGGTGTAACTCTAGAATTTATGAGTCCACTAACTCTATGGTGCTCCTCCCGTCTCTGCTGAAGTTAAAGGCATGGGTTAACACCACATTTCTCCTGTATTTTACCTTAGCTCTACGTTTTTTCGACACTTGGAGGTTTATAAAACCAGGTTGAACGGCTGTGTCCTTTATTTTATTTACAGTGTTTTAACGTTGTTACCTGCTTTTTTTTAATTAATAAATTTATTTGTTTGTTGCTACAGGTTACATCCTTAACATATTGTCCTCTTTTCCAGCTTCCCAGCCCCACCCTCCCATGCTCTACCCCCTGACCCTTCCGTCTTGATCCTCTGGGGTGTAGTGTCCCTGCATACCAGTCTCTCACCACAGATCAGGAGTCATATGAGGGCCGAGAGCCTCTTCATACACCGGGGGCCTACGAGACAGTACTGCCAGTGAAACGTGTCTCCTTGCTACGGGGGAAAACTAAAAAAGAGACCAACAGACACACAAACCCACAAAAACAAAGAACAACAAAAAAAGAGAGGAAAAAGAAAGAGAAAAAAAAGGGAAAGGAAAAAGAAAAAGAAATGAAAAAAAAAGTTTATGTCCATGTTCCTTTTGGTGTGTTGGTTGTAGTACAGATATCCTGTACGATATAGCTAAAATCCTACTATAAGTGAATAGATGCCATGTGCATCCTTCTGAGTCTGGGTTAGCTCACTCAGGATGAGCTTCTCTAGATCCATCCATTTGGTTGCAAATTGCATGATTTCATTGTTTCTTATAGCTGAGTAATATTCCATTGTATAGATGTACCACAATTTTTTAATCCATTCTTCAGTTGAGGGACATCTGGGTTGTTTCCAGTTTCTAGCTATTACAAATAAGGCTGCTATGAACATAGATGAGGAGACCTCCCTATGTCTCCGTGAGGTGTCCTTTGGGTGTATACCCAGAAGTGGTATGGCTGGGTCCTGAGGCAAAGTTATTCCAAGGTTTCTAAGATATCTCCAGACAGACCTCCATAGTGGTTGCACAAGCCTGCACTCCCACCAGCAATGGAGTAGGGTTCCCCTTTCTCCACACCCTCGCCAGAATGTGCTGTCATTTGAGCTCTTTATCTTAGCCATTCTGACAGGTGTGAGATGGAATCTCAGGGTCGTCTTGAGTTGCATTTCTCTGATGATTAAGGATGTTGAGCATTTCTTCAGGTGACTCCCGGCCATTAGGGATTCCTCCTTTGTGAATTCTCTATTTAGCTCCGTCTCCCATTTTATGATTGGATTATTTGGTTTCTTGGCATTTAGTTTCTTGAATTCTTTGTAGATTTTAGATAATAGCCCTCTATCAGATGTGGGGTTGGTGAAGATTTTCTCCCAGTCTGTTGGTTGCCGTTTTGTTCTAATGACTGTGTCTTTTGCCTTACAGAAGCTTTTCAGTTTCATGAGGTCCCATTTATTGATTGTTGATCTCAGGTCCTGAGCTGTTGGTGTTCTGTTCAGGAAGTTGTCACCTGTGCCAATGAGTTCGAGGGTTTCTCCTACTTTTTCTTCTAGTATCTTTAGTGTGGCCGGCCTTATGTTAAGGTCTTTGATCCACTTGGAATTAAGTTTTGTACAAGGTGATAGGTATGGGTCTAATTTCATTCTTTTGCAAGTGGACATCCAGTTGGACCAGCACCATTTGTTGAAGATGCTGTCCTTCTTCCATTGTGTGGTTTTGGCTTCTTTGTCAAAGATTAGTTGGCCATAGGTGTGTGGGTCCATGTTTGGGTCTTCAGTTAGATTCCATTGATCCACTGGTCTGTTTCTATACCAGTACCATGCTGTTTTTATTACTATTGCTCTGTAGTACAGCTTGAAATCTGGGATGGTGATACCTCCAGATGCTTTTTTACTGTACAGGATTGATTTAGCTATTCTGGGCTTTTTGTTGTTCCATATGAAGTTGAGTATAGCTTTTTCCAGGTCTATAAAGAATTGTGTTGGTATTTTGATAGGAATTGCATTGAATCTATATATTGCTTTTGGTAGAAAAGCCATTTTTATTATGTTGATCCTACCTATCCATGAGCATGGGAGATCTTTCCATCTTCTAAATGCCTCTTCCATTTCTTTCTTCAGGGGCTTGAAGTTCTTGTTGTATAGGTCCTTTACTTGCTTGGTTAGAGTTACCCCCAGGTATTTTATATTGTTTGTGGCTATTGTGAAGGGGGTTGTTTCCCTTATTTCTTTCTCAGTATGCTTGTTTGTTGTATAAACAAGGGCTTCTTATTTTTTTGAGTTAATTTTGCATCCAGCCACCTTGCTGAAGTTGTTTATCAGCTGTAAGAGTTCTTTGGTGGAGTTTTTGGGGTCGCTTATGTATACTAACATATCATCTGCGAATAGGGATAATTTGACTTCTTCATTTCCAATGTTTATCCCTTTGATTTCCTTTAGTTTTCTTATTGCTCTAGCAAGAACTTCAAGTACTATATTGAAGAGATATGGTGAAAGTGGACATCCTTGTCTTGTCCCTGAGTTTAGAGGAAATGCTTCAAGCTTCTCTCCATTTAATTTGATGTTGGCCACTGGCTTGCTGTATATTGCCTTTATTATTTCTAGGTATGGTCCTTGTATGCCCGTTCTATCCAGAACTTTTAGCATGAAGGGGTGTTGGATTTTGTCAAATGCTTTTTCTGCATCTAGCGAGATTATTATGTGGTTTTTTTCTTTCACCTTGTTTATATGGTGAATTACATTGATAGACTTTTGTATATTGAACCATCCCTGCATTCCTGGGATGAAGCCTACTTCATCATGATGTATGATATTTTTTATGTGTTCTTGAATTCGGTTTGCTAGTATTTTATTAAGTATCTTTGCATCTATGTTCATGAGGGAGATTGGTCTGAAGTTCTCTTTCTTTGTTGGGTCTTTGTGTGGTTTAGGAATCAGAATGACAGTGGCCTCATAGAATGAGTTTGGCAGTGTTCTTTCTGTTTCTATGTGGTGGAAGAGTTTGAAGAGTAATGGTGTTAACTCCTCTTTAAAGGTTCGGTAGAATTCCATGCTAAAGCCATCTGGCCCTGGGCTTTTTTTGGTTAGGAGATTATTAATGACTGTTTCTATTTCCTTAGGGGTTATTGGGCTGTTTAAGCTGTTAATCTGATTTTGATTTAGTTTTGGTAGGTGGAATTTATCGAGGAAATTGTCCATTTCGCTTAGGTTTTCAAATTTGGTGGAGTATAGATTTTTAAAGTAGGACCCGAATATTTTCTGGATCTCCTCAATGTCTGTTGTTATTTCTCTCTTTTCATTTCTGATTTTGTTGATTTGGGTTCTTTCTCTTTGCCTTTTAGTTAATTTGGCTAGGGGTCTGTCTATTTTGTTGATTTTCTCGAAGAACCAACTCTTGGTTTCATTGATTCTTTGTATAGTTCTTTTTGATTCTAAGTTGTTGATTTCAGCCCTAAGTTTGATGATTTCCTGCCTTCTGCTCCTCTTGGGCGTGTTTGCTTCTTTTTTTTCCAATTCACCCAGCTTAGCTGTTAATTCACTAATATGAGCTGTCACAATTTTCTTTTTGAATGCACTTAATGCTATGAACTTTCCTCGTAGCACAGCTTTTATTGTATCCCATAGGTTTGAGTATGTTGTGTCTTTGTTGTTGTTGGATTTTAAGAAGTCTGATTTCCTTCTTTATTTCTTCCCTGACCCAGTGGTCATCCAGTAAGGAGCTGTTCAATTTCCATGTGTGTGTAGGCTCTCTGTTGATTCTTTTGCTGTTGAAGACCAGCTTTATTCCGTGGTGGTCTGATAAGATACAAGGCGTTATTTCAATTTTCTTGTATCCATTGAGACTATCTTTGTGTCCAACTATGTGGTCCATTTTGGAGAAGGTTCCGTGGGGTGCTGAGAAAAAGGTGTATTCCCTTGTGTTTGGGTGAAACGTTCTGTAGATGTCTGTTAGGTCCATTTGTTTCATGATCTCTGTTAGACTCAATATTTCTCTGTTTGGCCTCAGTCTTGATGATCTGTCCATTGTTGTGAGTGGGGTGTTGAAGTATCCCACTACTAATGTGTTGTGATCGACGTGCAATTTAAGTTTTAGAAGTGTTTCTTTTACAAAAGTAGGTGCCTTTGTATTTGGGGCATAGATGTTCAGTATTGAGATTTCCTCTTGATGAATATTCCCTTTAATGAGTATATAATGCCCTTCTTTGTCTTTTTTCATTAACTTCAGTTGGAAGTCTGTTTTGTTTGATATTAGGATCTCTACTCCAGCTTGCTGCCTGGGTCCATTTGCTTGGAAAATCTTTTCCCAGCCCTTTACTCTGAGGTAGTGACTATCTCTGGTAGTGAGATGTGTTTCTTGTATGCAGCAAAGGGACGGGTCTTGCTTGCGGATCCACTCTGTAAATCTGTGTCTTTTTATTGGGGAGTTGAGACCATTGATGTTGATGGATATTAGTGACCTGGGGTTGTTGTTTCCCATTAGTTTCGTATAGGTGATGGTCCTGTGCCTCTTTTGGTTTAGTTGCTGAAGGGTTTTCTAATCCCTTTGTTTTCTTGGGTGAAGTTTTCTTCTCTGGGATGGAATTTTCCTTCTAGGATTTTCTGTAGGGCTGGGTTTGTGGGTAGATATTGTTTAAATTTGATTTTGTCATGGAATATCTTGTTTTCTCCATCTATGTTGATAGAGAGTTTTGCTGGGTATAGTAGTCTGACTGGGCACCTATGATCTCTCAGGACTTGTAGGATATCTGTCCAGGCCCTTCTAGCTTTTAAAGTTTCTGAGGAGAAGTCACGTGTAATTCTGATGGGTCTGCCATTGTATGTGACTTGGCCTTTTTCTCTTACAGCTTTTAATATCCTTTCTTTGTTCTGTACATTTGGTGTTTCAATTATTATGTGGCGAGAGGAGTTTGTTTTCTGATCTAATCTGTTTGGTGTTTTGTAAGCCTCTAGGATTTTTATTGGCATCTCTTTTTTCAGGTTTGGGTAGTTTTCTTCTATGACTTTGTTGAAGATATTTCCTGGACCTTGGAGTCGGGAGTCTTCTCTTTCCTCTATGCCTATGATTCTTAGGTTCCGTCTTTTCATTGAGTCCTTGATTTCTTGGATGTTGTGGGTGAGAGATTTTTTAGCCTTCTCATTTTCTTTGGATGTTGTACTGATTTTTTCCATCGAATCTTCCATGCCTGAGATCCTGTCTTCCATCTCTTGCATCCTATTGTTGATACTCACATCCGTAGTTCCTGTTCTCTTCCCTTGGTTCTCCACTTCCTCTTTTAACTCTGACTGTGTTTTCTTTATTGTTTCTATTTCAATTTTCATGTCTTGTATGGTATTGTTCGTTTTGTACATTTCCTTCTCCAGCTTGTTTGTTTTTGTCTGAAAATCTTTCATTGCTTTGTCCTTTTCCTGTTCAAGCTCTGTCACCTTGGCTTGGAGTTCTTTAATGGTGTTGTTCATTGTTTTGGCTTGTAAAATTGTGGCTTCTTTGAATACCTTCATAGATTTAAGTTCTTCTTGAAGGGACTCTATCACTTTCCATAATGCAGAATTGTCATCGTTTTCATGTGTTACTGTTGGTGTGAGGTCATCCGAATTGGATGAGCTAGGATAATTCTGCTTTGTTGGAGTCATATTTCCTTGATTTCTATTTTTTCTTGGACCTTTGGCCATGTGTGTGTGTTTAGCTGTCTGTTCTTGTTGTTTTCTGTGCTTGGATCCACAGGGGATGCTTTGGTGAAGGAGTCGAATTGCTTGGCTATCTGTCGTTGCTTACATGGGGATCTCAGGGTCACTGTGGTTTTAATAGCCTGAATCACTGTGAGCTGGTGCAGCCTATTCCCAGGTAGTGAGTAATGGTCCAGAATTGTTTCACTGCTCCCAGTTCAGACTTCTCTATGTTGCACACTGAGTGATCAGCCTGTAATGGTTCTGATGGTATGGACCTGTTTGCCCAGGCACAGATTTTGTGGGCTTTGTTTGTTGTTACGGAGGCTGACAGGGCCCGGCTCCACACCTAATATGTCTGGGTTTACCAGAATACAGCTATGGTCCCGTGGCTTCTGGTTACCCACTAGGCTTCTCTGCCACAGGCCTGGCTGCTTCCCTCCCTATCTGCTCCGCCGTGGTTGGGCGGAGCCTCGGCACCTCATGCCATCTGAGTTGGCCTCCCGCCCTAGCTGCTTTGCCATGCGTGCACTGGGCACCAGCCCCGCCCACCTGCGCCCACTTCCTTCCCCAACTGCTCTGCCTGCCCACCTCCCGCGCCAGCTTGAGTGGCTGCGGATCACCTGTCGAGCGCCCTGTTTCTTCCTTGTTAAGACTTCAACTATTCTGCAAAGTTTCCTAAGTAGTTATAAGGTCTTCCTGAGGTGTGGGAAGCCCAGTAGGCTAGTGGGCAATTGCCATGTGGCCTTTGATTCTGCCTGCTGTGTGTTGGGATCGATCTTACCAGGCGCTTCTCCAAATGGGAGTTCCCGAATCCCAGATTTAGTGGCTTCCATGTCTGCGAGGGATGGGGGGAAAGCCTTGCCCTGGGACTTTTAACAGTCTCTTGGGAGCTGTGTGTATTCCCGGAGGGGCCAGATCCTCCGGTTTTTGCACAGTGTCCCACAACTCTGTGTTTTCTTTGGCTCTTCTCTCCCACATTCCAAATGCATCCGTGCAGTTCGCCGCCATCTTGGCCCCCCCCCAACGAATTCTATTTTTTTTTTCAAGACAGGGTTTCTCTGTGTATCCTTGGCTGTCCTGGACTCACTTTATAGACCAGGTTGACCTTGAACTTACAGAGATCCACCTGCCTCTGCCTCCTGAGTACTGGGATTAAACGCATGTGCCACTACACCTGGCCATTACAGACAGCTGTGAACTGTCATATGGTGCTGGCATTTGAACCCCGGTCCTTTGGAAGAAGAGTCAGTGCTATTAACTGCTGAGCCATCTCTCTAGCCTGAGAATTCTATTTTTTAAGCTTCATTTTTATTTTATGTATATGTATGTTTTGCCTGCACTTGTCTGGGTGCAGTACCTGCAGAGGCCAGAAGAGGGCATTAGACTGGCGGTACAGATGCTGGTTTACCACTATATGGTTTCTGGGAATTGAACCTGTCTGTGTCCTCTGTTGCAGCATCCAATGCTCATAACTGCTAATCCATCTCTCTAGCTACTGTTTTTTATTTATTTTTATACAGTTGAATTAAAATATATTACATCATATCCTGCAGTATTTATCTTTTCAAAATTATCTAGTATTTATTCCCAATAATGACACAAGGCAAGTTACCTGCTAGCTCAGCCAGGTAACTTTTCTTAACTATATATAAAATATCTATTTACAAACTTGATTCTACAACTAATCTGCTAGATCTTTAGAAAGCTCTTTGTAGCCGGGCGTGGTGGTGCACGGCTTTAAGCCCAGCACTCGGGAGGCAGAGGCAGGTGGATCTCTGTGAGTTCAAGGCCAGCCTGGTCTACAAAAGTGAGTCCAGGACAGACAAGGCTACACAAAGAAACCCTGTCTTGAAAAAAACAAACAAAAAAGAAATCTCTTTCTATCTCGGTCCTTTTACCTAGTTAGTCTACCTTTCTCTTGAGCTCCTCCAAACCCATGAAGGATCCTTAGTTCTCTTTCCTCAAATCCTGTTTTACCTGTGTCCTGCCAGCTACTTCTCTGTGGTTCCTGCAAGCCCAGAGAGAAAATCCCTATCTCTCACCCAGAGTTTCTTCCATGAAGCTTTTGCAAATTGAGAGAGAGAGAGAGAGAGAGAGCTGAAAGAGAGCACCCAAGAGAGCTCTCAGTGGTTCAACGGCTATAAAAGAAATCTCTAGTTCTTCCCTAACCCTTATCAGGTTGAACATATCATTCTCATGGTGTGGGCTCCAAGACAAGTCAGTAGGGGACCAAATCCATTTCACCTTAAGTATGGGACAGATCCAGGTGACTTTGCTTTAGTCATAGAGGAAAGACTACAAGACTTCTCCCAGGCAATTTGGCTTAAAATAGGCAGGGACTTTCCATTCTTTAGCATTCTTATCTATGGATGTTTTCAGAGGCACGTCCAAACTGCATCTTTTCAGGACACACTTAAGTACACTATCTTTCTAAGCTTGTATAGTTTGCTAACAATTATGTTTTCTATGAACCATAATCAAATATCCTGCAACAACTCCCCCCCCTTTCCTTGTCCTCTCTCCATCCCAAATTCCTTCCAGCGAATTTCTTCCTTGTTATGTACGTGTGAATATGTATGCTCAAATACATGAATAAAGCTTGCTAAGTCCATTTCTATTGGTTGTGTGTAGATGCTTTCAGGACTGACTACCTTGCATTGGATAGCCAAATGGGGAAGTCATTGGTGCCTGAGACTAATTCTCCCACATGCAGGAGCATTCTATTCTTTAATAAGCAATAGGATTTCAGGAACACAGATCATCCATAGATCCCCAGGAAAACAATGAATGCTAAGCACACAAGGGCCTTTTCTCAATGAAGGAGATAAAATATTTGCATTCAATCCAAAGGGCTGGTTGTGCTATTGGCCTCTTGACCTTTTTGCTATTTGTGGAAGGAAGCCTCACTTTCCTTTTTCTATAGAGGCAGACTTCACCCAAATTCCCCAGAATGACTATTCTGGACTCTTTCCTCCCTGAACTGTTACCTATTCTTAGAGGAAATGTCACATGCACATTATGGCCTGCTGACCTCTATGCTACTGGGCATAGGTCAGATTAAATTCTAGGCCTCATGGTTACAAGTACTTTGTGAAAGAGTTTCTTGTAGTCACACCTTAAGCTTCATTGTGCACCTGGAATTGGACTGATGGTTGCTTGTAAATCTTTTCCCAAGTTGTACTGTGTTTTAAAAACACTGGCTATGATTTGACTCCCAGAAGTCTGATCCAGGTTGACAAAGTCAATCTGCATGAGGGTTTCCACTCTCATTGTTATAATAATGAGGCAGCAGGGAGAGGATTACATGGCGGGGGGGGCTCATGCCAAGGTACCCTCTGATGAATTATCCCATGGAATAAGGAGATTTACTGTAGGAAGAGGGAGGGTGGGGGTGAAGGTCTGGAGAAGGCGGGGTAATAGTGGCAGCAAGCCATGCCAGCAGGGGAAAAAGGGGGCAGAGGGGACAGAAAGATAATATATGAGGAAAGAGAGAGAAAGAGAGAGCAATCAGAGAACAGAGAGAGAGAGAGAGAGAGAGAGAGAGACAGAGACAGAGGCAGAGACAGAGAGAGACAGAGAGATAAAAGAAGAGAGAGGGTGGAGGGCTGGGGGTGGTCAGGGTCCTTATATCTGGCACACACCTGGTGGTGGCAGGTGATGGTGTAAGATGTTGCTAGGTCCCCAAGGGTAAGCTAGTGGGATCACCTGTACACTAACACTCATCTCTTAGTGTAGTTAGATTCCTTGTCTGAAATCTGCAGGAACCCCCTCAACAGAAGTCTGACCATCAAGTGTCCTAGAAAGTCTTGGACCAAAAAATTATCAAGAATAGAAAACTTGGGGAGGAAAATCCCTCAAAAGCTAAAAACATCAAAGTTCCTTTCAGAGCTCCCAAGTTTCATTCCCAATACATAAAGCAGGTTGCTAGAAAGTGAAACTCTGGTTCCAGGGGATTCTGATAACATTTCCTCACCTCCCTAGTGAACAGACATGAGTGAGGCATGAAGATACACACACAGGAAAAACATTCATACACATAAAATGACTAAAAGTCTCTTTGTAAAGAGTGGGAGGGAGAGAGAGAGATAGAGAGAGGTAGAGAGGTAGATAGATAGATAGATAGATCGATAGAGAACTTGCACCATAAAATTTATTATTTAGGCTGAGCATGGTAGTATGTTTATGTGGTACATAGTCAAAACACACACACACAGGAAAAGAAGAACAAAATAAAATAACATAGATATAAAGGAACATTGGAGAACTGGGACTATATAATACCTCTTAAAGTCATTAGTTGTATTTGCCCATACAATCGTTTTAAAAAATGAACAATGCCATGCATGATAACCCATACTATTAATCCCAGTACTTGAGGTAATTTCATATCCATGAATCTCAGGCCATGCTGCTCTACATAACCACTTCCATATTATAACCCATTTCAAATGGACCTAAAAAAAATTAAAATGGTGAATATTGTTGTGGTGTCAAAAATGGGTGGCAACCATGAAATGTGGTAAGGTAAAAATATATTCTACAGCCAGACCAAACTTGCAGTCTCCTTTGAAGAGAGGGAAGCAGCCCTGATTAAAAGCAGGGCAGCTTTTTTATACTCTAGCTCAAGGCTGAAGTATATAGCAAATGATTACAAAAGCAGAATGTTTTTCAGCTACTAATTTGGTTAACTATCAACTAGCTCTCAGAACATACTGTGAACAATGGAAATGACATAATGACATATGATGTGGAAATCACAAGATTATAGAGAAAGAACAAATGAAAAAACAAGTTGACCTTAAACTTGGAATCAAATTTTTAACATTATGATTAGTAAAAGGAAGGCAAAATGGAGTCAGCTGGCCCTTAACAAATACAATTTTGGTTTGTTTTATTTCTTTGAGACAGGGTCTCATTGAGAACCCCAGCTGACCTTGATTCACTTAACACACTATAATGTATAGTATGTATTGGATCTGTAGTAAATAGCAATATTATTTAATCCCGTGTCTTTGGACCACCATTCCTAGCACAACAGTCTTCTATAGAGGAGGGAGCTGAGAGGTCACTAGACATTGGTCTGGTTAGAAGTGAAGGAAAATGCTCTCAACAGGACTGCTTCTTCATGGGAGCCTTGACTTGTCAATCTTGGGGTCAGTCCTACCCTCAAAGGCATTGGACTGCTACTACCTGCTCTAGAGCTAGATTTGGAAAAAATCCTCCCTGGTTTCTGTAATAGGAAGGGGAGATATTTTTGTGTTCTGATCTTCCACAGAACACTTCTGCATAGTTAACTTTTAGTGCTGTCATAAAACCATGGCCAAGGCAAATTTTAATTGAAAGCATTAAATTGTGTTTACAATTCCAAAGGGTTAAAGTCCATGATGGCAGAGTAGATACATGGCAGCAAGAAGAGCTGAGAGCTCATATTTGAATCTCAGCAAGGAGGTAGACAGCACACTGGGCATGGTCAGAGGCGTTTAAAGGCTCTTAGGGCACCCACATGACAACCCTTTCTAAAAGACCACACCTCTTCTCATTTCTAAACAGTTCCACCAACTGGAAAATAAGTAGAAAGTATGAGAGTCGTTCTCATTAACCACTACATCTTTCTTCAACTCTTAGATAATAAAGGTGTTTCTTATCCTACCACACTATACCATATCCTTAAGTGACACTGTTATGTTTCCAACAAACAATGCCAAAGAATAAACAATCCTATTCCACAAAGAATCAGGGCAGAGCAAAGAATGAGCAGATCAAAGCAAGACCAAAACCCAGCAGTGAAATCATCAAATCATGTAGCTCCTGGTTCAGGTACTAGAGCTTATGAAGAAATTGCCTAGACTACAAAGGACTTAGGCATTCCCACTCTGGCAGCCCTGTCACCTGAAGCACACAGCATCTCTTTTAGGCCACCTCCATTACATGCCTGCAGCTTCCTCAAGCTGGTCCTTGTATCCCAAATGTCTTGTGTATGGTATTCTATTTTATTTTATTGAAAGTGGATTGGCGGAGCTGGAGAGATCATTCAGTTGTTAAGAGCACTGGCTGTAGAACCAGATTTCTTTCCTATCACTCACATGGCAGTTCACAATGGTGTGTAACTACAGTTCCTTAGGAACAAAAAATCTAAATATTTGGGTATAAGGTGGTTCCTGGTATTGTCTTCGGTGATTACAGAGACTAGAGGTTTCTTGTGAATCCTGACATATAGGTTCAAAAATTATTATAATAATAATAAACTTCTGTACTATAATGGAACATAAGAAAGTTGTTTGAGTTCCTGTTTCTGGCAGTAACTGACAACACGTGATGTAGAGAATCAAAGTTATATCTAGCCTATAGTTCCAGGGGGTAAAAATGAACTGTAACAATGCAACATGGTTTTATCTAATTTTAGTTGCTATGTATGTAAAATTCCAACTTACTGACCAGTCAAAGCCCAGGCTGGAAGAATTGCAGGATTATCTTCTCAGGATTTGGCATCACAGGAAGGATTGGGTGTTTTTCTTTTTAGGGTTTTACTGCTATAAAGAGACACCATGACCAAGGCAACTCTTATACTGGCAAACATTTCATTGGGGCTGGCTTAAAGTTTCAGAGGTTTAGTATGTTGTTATCATGGTGGTAAGCATGAAATTTTGCAAGTGCATCTGGAGGGGCCAGAGTTCTACATCTTGTTCTGAAGGCAGCGAAGAGGAGATTGTCATATTGGGCATAGCTTGACCTTATATATGAGACTTCAAAGCCTGCCTGCATAGTGACATACTTCCTCCCACAAGGCCACACCTACTCAAAAAGGTCCTATCTCATATAGTGCTACTTGTTATGGGCTAAACATTCAAACACAAGCATTTATGAGGACTATCCTATTCAAACCACCACAATGCCCAAAGTAATTCTCAATTACATAGCATGAGGTAAGCCTGGGCTTCAGCAGACATTATTCTAAACAGAAATAAATAATCAACAGCACTTGTGAAAATGTCAAAGAAATATTGAAAAAAAGAAACAAATAAGAGATGAGAGCAGTGATGCATTTAAAGAAAATCAATTTTTAAAAGTGAAATCAATAATTGACTTTTTAAAAAGATAAACATAAGTGAAAAAAAACACATAGCTATACTGAATTTGAGGAAGATTACACCATTCCCTGGGGAGGGAATGATATTTAAAAGATACTGTCTGACCTTGCCCCTATGTGCAGTGTTAGCTGATGAGACCTGTAACCTGACACACACAGGTACAACTGATAGTCTGTTTCTCAACCCTCTGTTCTGACGTAACTGTGTAAGTGGATTGGACATATCTGCAAAGGACTGCCACCTAGTTTAAAATTCAATATTTATTGGATTAAGCTAACCTCCCCAAATTGTATCCCACCAATCTTGTCTGCTTTCATTCACACGGCATGAATTAATACATGCTGGGAAATTACAAAATCATTCACCCTGCCACAATCAGATTCTTCTTCATAATGGTGATTCCAGCAGCTGATTGCTTATCCTATTTCTCCCTGTGAATTGCACATAAGGTAGTTCTCCTGTTCTGGTCTAAAGGTAGAAGCCATGCTCCACATGCAAATCCTTTTCCTTTTCCTTCAAAAGACAGTTGACTTCATGACTCAATTAGGATTTTTTTAAAACTGAGTGGTGGTGTAGCCCTTTAAGAATTTATGGTTGCTGGAGAGATGGCTCAGTGGTTAAGAGCATGGGCTGCTCTTCACCAAAGAACCTGGGTCCAAATCCCAACACCCACATGGCAGTTTGAAACTGTCTGTAATGGCCAGATATGGTGGTGCACATCTTTAATCCTATCACTGGGAGGCAGAGGCAGGTGGATCTCTGTGAGCTCAAGACCAGCCTGCTCTACACAGTGAGTTCCAGCTTAGCTAGGGTTACACAAAGAAACCCTGTCTCAAAAAACAATACAAAATAAGCAAAAAATAGAATTTAGTTAGTTTAATTAAATGGGCAATAGGTTATTGCTCTTAGGAGCAAGAGACTGGAATAAATGCTCCCTGAGTCAAGCTAGGAGAACTTGTCTCAGATACATCTTTCTAAAAGGGTGGAGTACAGCTGTTCTAGAATTAATATGCCTTTCCAGGGAGGAATTACTCCACACATTTAAAAGATTAATAACAGAAAATCTCTTTAATAGCAGCCTGCATCCAGCTCTGGCTAATGCTTAAAGAGGGGCCAGCCTAGAACAGATTTTGCATTTCACATGTGCTGTGATCCTTAAGTCTCTTTTAGGTTCAGGCCCCAGGGTATACTTTGAACAACTTAAATATGGAAGGAGACTAGCCACTGAGGCAGATGGAGATTGATAGTGCAAATCTGTCTTTTAGATGATAATGTATTATCTAAACAATTGATTTAAAGGATGTGTCAATACCACAGTTCTCACACATACAAAGGACAGAGAACACAAATTCAGAAAATGCAAGGAAAAGTTATCCAATAGCATGATAGCTACTCTTCTTACATGAAGAGCTCTGCTAAGCTATTCTACCCTCAAAGTGAGACTATTTTTCTTTCTGAACAAGCTTGTTCAAAGTAAGGCCATAGCTGCTTCCATGCAGGACCAGAAGGAGTCCATTTTCCCTTGCCCTGGCAGTTGTCTGTCTCAGAGCTGTGACATCACTGTAGAGAATTCCACTTTTTATGCTTTATTTTTATCTTATGTGTGTGGGTGTTTTACATACACATATCCATGCACAGTAGCCACGGAGGCCAGAAAGGGGCATCAGATCCCTCAGGACTGATGGTTTTAGAGATGGTTAGCAATCAGGGGATTTCTGGAAATAAAACCTGTTTCCTCTGTAACAATGCCCAGTTGTCTTAACAGCTATGCTATCTATCTGGCTGCTTTTTAATTTAAAATTTATTTTATAAATCATTCTTTTTTTGTTTTTGTTGTTTCAAGACAGGGTTTCTCTGTGTAGCTCTGGTGGTCCTGGACTCACTCTGCAGACCAGGTGAGCCTGGAGCCCACAGAGATTTGCCTGCCTCTGCCTCCTGAGTGCTGGGATTAAAGGTGTGCACCACCATGCCCTGCAATTACAGACAGCTGTGAACTGCCATGCTGTGCTGGGATTTGGAAGAACAGCAAGTGCTCTTAATTGATGAGCCATCTCTCCAGCCCCTATTTTACACATCTCAATTAAAATATATTATGTTACCTTCTCCTTTGTCTTTTCTTTAACCATTCCCAAATTCCTCCTTTCCAATTTCCTCCTTGTTAAGCATGTAAGAATAAATATGCACAAATATAAAAATAATTTTCCAACTTGTAGGAGAGTTCCACTTTTTAACAAGCAACAGGAGTCTGACCCTGAGGTAAACTAGGCTACCTTGGACAGGAAACATTATCAAGAATAGAAAACTTGGGGTGGAAAATACCTCAGCTAACACTTGCTGTTGCCATGGCCCTGATGTTCTGGAGCTGTAGGAAGACTATGGATATTGGCCTTAGCCAATCAGTCTCCCTTGGTCCCATGGGCCTCCCACCACACCACATTGCCATTCTCACCTTGGAAGACTTAAAAATCCTGAAACTGCTCTCTCAACTTTCTAAGTACCATGATTACAGGGCTGTGCCACCATCCTTACCTTAGGTGGCTCCTACTTCATTTAGTGAGTCATTAGAATTACAGGATGACTGTGTCACATATGCATCAGTAGATGGCAGACAGGAGAGAGGCTATGTCTACATTCAGTGTTCTGACATAGGATCATCTGAATGAATAGGAGCCTAACATTCCTGGAGGTTGGGGCGGGGGGAAGCAAGCCAGATCCCAACACAACTTTGGTGCCATGGGGCCTGGAAAGGGAGCTAGCCTGTGCTAACCATCAGTCCACTACCAGGCAAGCACCAATGGGCTCCCAGGAGAGGAAGCAAGCTAGAGATTAGGGTAGCCCTGCTTGGCCCTGGATGAGGGGGTTGTGGGTGAGTCAGTCCTGGGGGAGTGAGTGTGGGAGAGCCAGCCCTGCCTTTTCTTCTGCTTTGTGGTGGTGATGGCAAGGGAGAGATCCCATCCCTTTGGCTTCACCACCTGTGGCAATAGATCTGACCCTGATGGGGTCACAAGAGCAGGAGAGCTGTCCCTGCCCCTCACATGCTGCAGCACTCAGGAGAGCAGGCCCTGCACCTTGCCTGAGCAGCACACTACAGCTGGCCCTGGATGTAGGGGTTCTGGGAGAGCCATCCCTGCCTTCTGTCTGCTTGTGGTGTTGGCTGGGGAGAGATCCCCTCTATTCTCTTGCCCTTGTCACAGGTAGCAGGCAGGAGAATTGGCCCTAATGGGGTCGGTCATGAAAGTAGCAGAGCTGATCCAACCACTGCTTGCTGCAGCACTTTGGAGTGCAAGCCCTGCAAGTGGGGTTTGCAGGCCCAGAACCAGGACTTTGAGTTGGCCCAACCCCTGGATGAACTGTTGGGAGTGCATGAAGAGGCCAGTTCCACAGATCCAAAACTACAGGATCTCCATGACACAGGACAATAGCAGCATATCTGAGAGGATAATATATTAAATTAAATCCCAGTGAGGTTCCAGAATTGACTATGTAGCAGAAGCCAGAGACCTCATACCAGACCAAGGAATCATTATAATGAACATTTGCATGCAAAAACATGTGGACTAAAGGGAATATTGTGGGATACATTGAGACACACTACAGCTTCCACAATGAGCTTTTTTTTTTTTTTAATGTGAGGAGAGGTTGCAAGGATGGAGGATGGGTCTGAGGGGAGGTGGGAGAGGAGAGGGAACAAGGTGCATGATGTGAAATTCACACACACACACACACACACACACACACACACACAAATAACAGCATAAGTTAGATGAACAGCTACACTTGAGTATATTCAGAAACAACTTATCTCTGTGAACCTGGGTTTCACCATCTGTAGAATAAGGACAGAACTCTGCCCTAGTCCTTTGATGAGTTATAACAGACTCAATGATAAAGGAAAAAATATTGCTCATAGTTGGAAGACAGTGGACTTTAAGGCAGGAGGCCTGCATTGATGGGTGTCTTCTTCTGTTCCTAGAGTTAGGACCAGAGCCTGTGCCTGCCATCCTAACCAGCCAGGCTCAGACATTCATCCTCATTAAGCCAATTAAAAGAACTGAGTTATCCAGTTGTGACAGGGACCCTGTAATGCAGGTAGTCTGCAGGAAAGCTGGGCAGATTTCTCTGATGTCCTAGTACAGCCTAGTCTATCTACTGAGTTCCAGGCCATTTGGAGATCCATAGTGAGACTATTCTTTAAAATAAAAAGAGAGAAAACACTAGAAAAGATTAAAAAAAGCAAATTATTGGTGAAAATTGAAAACATATTAACATATTTATTCAGCGTGACTAATTTGGAACAGTGATCAAGATATAAGGCAACTGCCCCATTCTTGGGGCCCTAACAGGGCTATAAAGAAGGCAAAATATATGCACAACTAAGTAATGTAATCACACCATATAAAGAATTTTTCCTCGTCTATAAATCCCTCCCAGATTTTCAGTTCCTGCAAGGTATGCAGATGATGGATAAATGTTTATTCAGCAGAGAAGTTCTCATCTGAAGGAATCACTCTTTGTCCAGAATGAGATTCCTGGGGAAATTGGGTTTCATGGGGTCTCCTGTTTCACTAGATGTTAGCCTAAGGGAGATATATAAATTTCCCTCTAGGATATCCTTATTCCTATCAGGCAGGCAGGGTACAGGGATGACAGAGTGGGGAGTGAGGAGCTTAAAGTCCAATTGGAGACTTCCAAGTGGGGTCTGCTGGGCACTGTCACTTACAGCTACATATAATTTCCGAGAAAAGGATAGAGTGGAAGACCTGGAAGGGCCTGACCCACCACAGCTGAGTGGATACAAAGAACACAGTAGGAGGCAGCTTGTCTTCAGCTACACACTAAGCCCTGTTCTTTGACCTTTCCATCTTCTCCTTTTCACATCCAAAGCCCTCTACCTGATAGTTTGTTCATCCACACTCCATGGCTTTGTAAAAGCCTGATTTCCCCAGCCTTAGAGTGACTTCTGCTTGAGGCTCAGGTTCCTCTAACAACCTTGATGTCATTTGGAGTCATCACCACTCAGGGCTCCTAACTGAATGTTTTCCAGGAATCAGGGAAGCAGAATACCATCCTGTTCAGGAAAATCAGTCTTCATGACTGCAAGTTTCTTTACTCTTTTTACAGGGAGCATAAATTACAGCAGGGGTACACATGACATGTGTCCTTATAGGCTCCCACTGCTTCCAAGTGAGTCCAGAGTCTAGCCAGATTATATTAGGATAATTTCCATAATTTGAGATATGCTTATTTTCAGGGTTTCTTTTTTGAGACAGACTACATAGTCATGGCTGTCCAGGAACTCAAGCTGGCCTCAAACTCAGATTGGCCTGCCACTGTCTCCAATGTACTCAGACTCCATGCATGCAACTCTAAGCCCAGCTGAGATTTTTTAAAAAATGACCTTTGAATCAGAGAATGAAAGAATAAAGTAAGATTTAAAAGAAACCATCATGGTTTTGATGAACAGTAATACCTACTGAAATTTCATAATAATTTAAATTGGCTAATCATTTCATGGTCTCAATAATTGGGTTGTCTTTGCTTTAATTTCTTCCATTAAAAAAATGAACTATGTGTGTATACACACATGCCATGGTATTACTGTAGCAGTGAGAAAGAGACTTACAGGTGTCTGTTATCCATTTCTGCCTTGTGAGTTCTAGAAATAAAACCCAAGGTGGTGTTTGGTGACAACTGATCTCACTGACCCTTATTTAGGTTTAATCCTTATTTAAGTATGTGCTGGTGTGTGAGTGTGCACATGGTAGAGCCCAAGTGTAGAAATAAGAGGAAAATTTGTAAAATATGGGTCTCCTAGAGATTGAACTCAGGTCATCAAGTTTAGCGACCAACTTTACCCACTGGGACAATTTTCTAGCATTTGTTTGTGGTTCTTAGACAAGTGTTATGAAGAAGTATTTACTTTTAAGAATAAATTAACACATTCTAAAAGAGAGCAAGATAGCAGGATATCAATTTATTTACAAATAGGATTTATTATTCAAATTGTCCTGTTTTCCTTCATCCTTAGATGACAATATGCTTACAATCCAAAAAGGAGACAATATGTTACTGATGTAATAACTCACTGTTATTTGGGCATCAGTGAGATGACTCAGTGGGAAATGTCTGTGGTATGCAAGGCTTGCAACCTGACCCCAATCACCATATAAAAGATGACCAAAAGTGATCCCACAAAGTTGTCTCCAGTCTTCACATATCTGTGGTAGCCTAAAACCCCATAATCACATTACACACACACACACACACACACACACACACACACACACACACACACA
>CAJQZJ010032727.1:2297565-2333912 GCA_907164525.1 Lophiomys imhausi
CACACACACACACACACACACACACACACACACACACACACACACACCTCAAAAAAATTAAATAAATCTCTTTGGTATCACATTATCTAGTACCTCTAGTTAATTCCCTTAGAATGCAGTACTTCAAGATGAAGTGCCAAATGGGTAACAAATGGGGGCATGAAGAAGCATGGAACATTAAATACTGTATACATGTCCATAGCACATCAAGCCACCTTGTGAGATATACAGTTGATTGCTTATTATCCTACTTTACCGCAGTTCTACATGATAGATGAAAATGTTGCTTTGGATACACACATGAGGTATTTAATGTTTCTTATATTCCCTAAGCATTTTAACACTAACATTTTTAAAATGTGTTGACAAAACAGGACACATTGGGGGTACAACTTTTACCTTTTGACTTGTACTCACCCAGGAGGCTGACACATGAGAATCTAGAGTTCAAGTGTAGCCTTGACTAATGACTGACATCCAAGCCAGGATGGATAACAAACAAAAACATCTCAAAAGAATTTGTGAAAAAATAAAAAAAGAAAACCAGGAACAACCCACCACCCTTTCACAGGCACATTTACTTGAAAAGTATGATTACACACAGTCTGGTATTTAAATAGACAATGTACCACTTAGATGATGGGCATCCCACTCTATACACTGAAGCCAAAATCAGCCTATCACCAAGTGAAAATGCAATAGGGCTGGACAGAAGCCACAGAAGGAACATCTGAAGAGCCCTATACACTGCAAATGTATTTGTCACACGCTCAGCAAACTTCAATGCCTACTCCAAATGTTTCAAATTAAAAACCACAACCACAACTGGTGATCTTCACCATCAGAATTAGTGAACATGGTAAATAATTACTTCCTCCAAGGCTATGACGAAAAAGAGATGAAGCAATTTTCTCCCCCAAATCATTACATGGATAGGGTTTTTCTCTTCTATGAGTTTTTTTTTCCTATGTCCTGACAAAAAGACTTTAAAATATTTACAATTCTAAAGATATGGCCAACCAGTTAAGACAAGGTCAGGTTTTTGACAACTTCCTATAATTCCTACGATAAGAAGATCCAAGGGTCTACTCTGATTAGAAACCAGCATGCACATGCGTAAACCCACACTAAGAGACACTGACATCACATAACTAAATTTAAAACAAATTGTTAAAGATAATTTTACTCAGGTATGTTTTTCTTTTGTAAGTATTCATTTCTGTGACTCAGGTGTTGAGGCACCTAAAGGCTTATCCAGAGTTTCTCTTCATCATTAACTGGTTCATGCAACAAACATCAAACGTGTAGGCTTCAAGCCACAGAAATCAATCCTTGTCAGTTGGTGGTGTCATTGGGAAGATTTAGGAAATGCTTCCCTGCTGAAGGAAACATGTCACTAGGGGAAGACTTGAGAGTTGACATCCACACACCATTTCTAGTTCCCACCTTCTGCTTCATGCTGCAGATTGTAGATGTGAGCTCTGAGCTTCCTGATTTAGCTGCCGTGTGTGACACTTGTTATAATGACAATTTCATGGTGATCCCATATCCCTCTGGAACCTTAAGCCAAATTAAACTCTTTTATAAATTGCCTTAGACATTGCGTTTTATCACAGCAACAAAAAAGGCACTAATATACACCCATGACATTTTACACCTGGATCAGTAATTCCATGTAATTGAAGAGAATTGTCAAATCTAAGCAGGTTACTTTATCATTTAAATTCATAGGACTTTTCTCCATGTGAGTTTGCAGGTACAAACAAAACAAATACATTGTTGACACTTGTCAGAGTTTTTCTCCAGAATAAATAATCTTGCGTAACTTAATGTAAGTGGGTTGCCTAATGATCTTATCAAATCCTTTATAGCCATAAATTGCCTTCAGTATGAGTTCTTTCAGGTCCTCAAAACAATTGTGATATGCAAAGGCTTTGACATATTGATTACACACTGAAAGTTTTACTCCTGAATAAAGATGCCATGAAGTGCAAACATTTACCACACTGATTAGATTCACAGTGTTTCTCTGCAGTATGCCTTTCTCTCACAATTTTGAAGACTACTGCTACATGAGTAGGCTTTATTTACCACCTTGCTTATATTTATAGGGTTTCTTACCAGTATGTGTTCTTTTATGTGTTTGGAGATTACTGTGTTCTGAAAAAACTATCACATTGGTTACATTTGTGTGGTTTCTTTCCAGTGAATTTTTTCATGCTTTTGAAGATGACTGTGACCTGCAAAAGCTTTACCACACTAATTACATTCATAAGGTTTCTCTCCAGTATGTGTTCTTTTATGTATATGGAGGGTACAGTGTTGTGAAAAGATTTTATCACATTGATTACATTTGTAGGGTTTTTCTCCCATATGTGTTCTTGTATGTATTCGGAGACTACTGTGTTCTGAAAAGGCTTTACCATATTGATTACATTTGTAAGGTTTCTCTCCACTATGTAATCTTCTATGTATTAGGAGTCTACTGTGTCGTGAAAAGGCTTTATTGCACTGATTACATTTGTAAGGTTTCTCTTCACTATGTGTTCTTTTATGTATTCGGAGACTACAAGGATATGCAAAGATTTCACCACATTGCTTGCATTTACAGGGTTTCTCTTCAGTATGTGGTTTTTTATGTTTTAGGACATATATGTGACGTGCAAAGGATTTACCACATTGATTGCATTCATAAGGTTTCTCTCCAGTATGTGTTCTTTTATGTATTCGGAGACTTCTGGGATATGCAAAGGATTTACCACACTGATTGCATTGATAGGGTTTCTCTCCCGTATGTTTTCTTTTATGAATTAGAAGATCACTGTGATGTGCAAAGGCTTTCCCACATTGGTTACATTCATATGGTTTCTCTCCAGTATGTCTTCTTTTATGAAGTGCGAGATAACTCTTACGTGCAAAGGTTTTGCCACACTGATTACATTCATAGGGTTTCTCTCCAGTATGAATACTTTCATGTCTTTGAAGACTACTGTAATATGAAAAGGCTTTCCCACATTGATTACATTCATAGGGTTTCTCTCCAGTATGAATTCTTTCATGACTTTGAAGATGACTCTGACGTGCAAAGGCTTTCCCACATTGATTACATTTATAGGGTTTCTCTCCAGTATGAATACTTTCATGCCTTTGAAGACTAGCATAATATGAAAAGGCTTTCCCACACTGATTACATACATAGGATTTCTCTCCAGTATGGATTCTTTCATGACTTTGAAGATGACTCTGACGTGCAAAAGCTTTCCCACATTGATTGCATTTGTAGGGTTTCTCTCCAGTATGAATACTTTCATGCCTTGGAAGACTACTTGAACATGAAAAGGCTTTCCCACATTGATTACATTTGTAGGGTTTCACTCCAGTGTGAGTTCTTTCATGACTTAGAAGATGACTGTGACGTACAAAGGCTTTACAACACTGAGTACATTTGTAAGTTTTCTCTCGACTATGAATATTTTCATGCCTGTGAAGACTACTGTAACATGAAAAGGCTTTCCCACATTGATTACATTTGTATGGTTTCTCTCCAGTATAGGTTATTTTACGCATTAGAAGATCACTATGATGTGCAAAGTCTTTACCACGCTGATTACATTCAGAGGATTTTCCTTCAGAATGACTTCTTTCATGCCTGTGAAGATAATTGGCACATGTGAAAGCATTACTACATTCATTACACAGATGAATCTTTTATCTGTATGAATTAATTTTACAATATAGTCTAATTATAAAGAGGAATCAGATCTTAAGGTTTTATCACTTTGTTTACATCCAAGGTGTTCCCGTTAATCTTGGGTTGTTTTTCATCTTTGAAGATACCTATGATGGTAAGAGCATTTACTACATGGCTCACATTTATAGAATCCTTTTCCTAATTAAGTTTTTTTTGCAAATATTTAAAGAGAACTGGAAGAACTCAGAGCTTTATCACACTGATCATATTCATAAATTTTCCCATAGTGTGGGTCACACTACATTTCCAAGGTGAACCAGGACAAACAGAACAATTTCCATACTCCTGGTACTCAGAGATTTTCTGCATTAGGAGCTTGTTGATGTATTTCAAAGCTGGAAACCCAATTAATTGTAAACTTGTATCCCATTCATAAAGTCTACACTAACTAGGGACTATTACATATCTTCTAATTGTTCTGGGAGAGAGAGATGTACACTGCTTCCTTCAATATCCTTTATGCACACATGGCTTGTATCCATTGTCATATATGCTATACCTATGAAAGGAAGAATAACAAATGAAAGGTTTCCACATCGCATTCATACAGTTTGACTCTGTGTTCCTCATAGACATGTGGTATAAGGATTAAGGTTTCTCCACAACAGCCTTCTTATCTGTCATAAACGGCCCCTCTCACTAAACTTAGCAACGTCACTACAAGTATATGAGTAACACCAGCTTTACTATGGACTATTTCCTTATTAGAAGGTTTTAGACATATACTTATCACTAATTCAACGTGTACACCTTTTGCAATATCTTAGTGGTATAAGACTAAAGGGATTTGCAGTTCTGCAGTGTGCTTTAATGGGACTATGATTCAAATGGTGATATCTCTAAGGCATTGATTCCATGTCTTCTTTCTTAAAGGAATGCCTTGAAAACACAAATCAGATACCTGACATTGAAAGGTGTGGTTTTGTGAGAATTTAATAATCATCAGTACATTTAAAAACTGGCTTATTTACAATGTTCCTTTTCCATAAAACTTCCAGAACATGCCGGGCGGTGGTGGCGCACGCCTTTAATCCCAGCACTTGGGAGGCAGAGGCAGGCGGATCTTTGTGAGTTCAAGGCCAGCCTGGTCTACAAAGTGAGTCCAGGACAGCCAAAGATACACAGAGAAACCCTGTCTCGAAAAACAAAAAAAAAAAACTTCCAGAACACATTAGAATTTCTTCAGGGGCATATTTTTATCAGCTTGCAGATGAAAATTACCTTTCATGTCCTCTAGAACTTTGACAATGTTCTTCAATATAGTTGTCTTTCCAATTATAGCCTAAAATATAGTACCAGAAAACATACGATTATATTATTGGAAATTATACAAATTTAAGTTACTATCTTCAATGAAACTTAGATCCATGCTGGATTTATTCACTGCATTCTTCCTCTATCTCAGTTAAAATTACAGAAGGGCATCAATAAAAAAAACAAACAGTTATTCCTTCTTTCAAAAAAGGAAGAAAATTCTTAGTCTTACCTATAGCAGTGAGGTTCCTGTAGGTCTCCAGCATCACATCTTTGTAGAGGCTCTTCTGGGAAGGATCCAGCAAAGCCCACTCATCCGGAGTAAAGCTCACATGTACATCACCATAGGTCACTCCATCCTAAAATACCCCATACATGTGTACAACAGAAAACATACTAGTGACAACATTGGACATGTATATTTCATTGATAATATAGTCATATAATTCTGTTGCTTCCCTCACTTATCTCCTGACACAGATGTTCTAATGTGTTTACCAACTCATTTTGGAAGGAAACTTAATAATGAGGTGCACCTCTGTCTTTTTTATGCTACTGAATAGAAGATAGCCTTGTAAGAGAAATGATAATTAATAAAAATAAAGGAAAAGAGACAAGCAAATGGATAAATAGTACTGAGCACAAATCAGAAAAATTGTATGAATAATTACTAACTATAAAGAACAATGAACAAGCTAAGTGTATTGGTTCATGTCTTTAATCCTTGCACTCAGGAGACAGAGGCAGAAGGATCTCATTGAGTTGGATGCCAACCTGGTCTATGCAATGAGTTCTGTGACAGCCAGAGGTACATATTAAGACCCTGTCTCCCATGCAAGACTCAACCATACAAACCAAAAACATAGAAAGGACTCAGAGGTTTTTACTTAAGTTCCTAAAAAGTATCATACATCCACTCCAGTTCTCTATTCGTCTTCCAGAAACCTAGGTGTCCCAGTTTAAACTGTAACACTAATAAGATCTTACTAAAAGGGAATGCTTGTTTAAACAGTTACAAACGGACAGATGAAAATATTAGCAATGTAAATGTTGATCATAAACAAACAACAGAGGACAGGACAGATGGTTCAGCAGTGAAGAGCTCTTGCTAGTCATTCAAATGAGTGGGCAAAATTGCCAGTATCTACATGGGGGCTCACAACTGTCCATTGTTCCAAGGTCAGGCGTTCTGAGGCCATCTTCTGACTACTGTGAGCACCAGGCAAAAATAAGTTCCATATTCACTGACATAGGCAAAATACTCATATTCATCCCAATACAAATTCAAAACAAACACAACAGGTAGGAAGAACGTCACGCACCTGCAACACCATGACTCAGAAGGCTCAGGCAGTATTAATGTCATGAATACATGCCATCCTGGGAAACAGAATGATACTATATGCCAATTTTCCAACTTCAAGATATGGGTGAAGCTCAGCACAACAGCAAATGCTTGACATGTACAAAAATCTACATTCCAGGCCCATCAGTCATTAATATAAAAACAAAAAAGCCCAGGCAAGTTGGCCCACATTTAATCCCAGCAATGGGAACTAGAATCAGGTGGATCTCTAAGTTCGAGGCCTGCCTGGTCCACAACCCTATTTTGAGGACAGCCGAGAGTACACAGTGAAATTTAACTTCAAAACCAAAATCAAAAACAACAAAAGTAAAAATATAAAAACATTAGGCTAGCAAAATTGCTTAGCATTGAATAGCAATTGCTTCTACTCTATCTTATGTGATTCAGGGATGGTCTATAATGGAGAAGGCAAAACAGCCTCAGAAGGAAGCTAAATGGTCAGCGCCAACTACAGCACAGTAGAAACAAAGAAGAAGTAGCCTGAGTCTACACACACTCAAACCCATATCCATAAGGAATTTTATCTAGAAAGGATTCTCCTACAAAAGCTTGTATGACATTCTGCCAAAAGAAAGGGACCAAGGGGAGACAAATGTTCAAAAACATTATGCTATCTGGGAGTTTTTTGATTCAACCAACTACATTTTGACCCTGGTCACTACAGGCTCATGATCATCCCATGATGAAAATGCATTTAGCCTAACTCCAATGATACTAATAGTCTGCAATTGCCCCTATACTCTTCAAATGTCCAAAGTCTTGTTCGACATTCAAGGTAATCACTGGACTGCCATCTCTTGTAAAATCAGAAAACAAGTTATATCTTTCCAATGTACAATGGTACAGAATACCTTTTCCCATTCCAATAGGGCTGTGAGTTAAACAGCTTTCTATGTCCTTTGCCATCTAAAGTCCTGATATTTTCAACATTCCTCCAAAAGAGAACATTCCCAGGTTCTGTCCAGCAGAAAAATCACTTTTGGTTTAATCTCTTTTTCCCCTCTAACTTGCTACACTGGTGCTATAATTAAATCCTCTAACCAAAAGTGTCTCAAGAAATGAACAGGTTTGTTTGGCTGGTTCTGTCAGATCACATTCCATCATTTGGAGAGCTTAGGTTGGAAACTCAACCTAGAAAATACAGACCAAAACCAAGGGCAAACATTGTTTCCTGGCTTGTTCTCTTGCTTGGTCACTGTTTCATGCTCAGCTAGCTCTCTTATACTGCCCAGGCCCACTTTCTTAGGGATACTGTCACCCTCAGTGGAAGAGTCTTCCCACATCAATCCTCAACCAACACAATCTCTCACAGACCTAGCAACCAGCCATTCTGATGGGGGGGCACACACTCAAATGAGGCTCCCCCAGATGACTGTAGGCTCTGAAATGTTGAGAACTAAAGGTGATTAGGACACAGAGACAATAATATATAAGAAAGTTTTAAAAACCCCAAACCAACATGCTAACCATATCATTCTCTTCAGGACCAAAATCCAACACACTGATGAATGTAACAACTGGAAAACAGATCTGCCAACACATGAGGAGAGGCAAGTCTTTAGGGACAAGAAGAGCAAACTAAAACTGTTTCCAACACAAAGTCCCCAAACCAACAAAAACTCAAGGAACTCATAATATCGTAGAGTAAATTTTCAGAAGACAAAAACAAGTGAAGGACTATCATTTTCCAGAGAAACAATCACACAATTAGATTATAATTAATAAAATTACACAACATAGATGGGAGCACTGAAAAAAAGAGACATAAAAACAGACCTATAATTATAACACAGTCATTTAAATAAGAACCACAAGATCATAATCAAAATCAAAGAAATCACTGGCCAGCACTCCTCCTGTGCACCCTGGTTTTCTCCTTTACCAATCACAGAAATTGCATTGGGAGTCGAGGACTATTCCAGCAAAATTGGAGAGATTAAGCATTCTGGTGTTTCAACATTGGAGAAAATAATTCTGACTACTAAAAGTATTTCATTCTCTTCTGATGAAGACAAGGAGGCCTGTTAGGATTACTTAGAAACCATTTTGTTTTCTATGATTGAGATTGGATGTAAGTCTGCAACAGACTGAGGAAATAGAAACTCTTAAAAACAAAATACAGGATAACAGATTTTATTTTAAAAGGTATATGATTTGTATTATACACCTAAAGCAACTTTATTTGCTCTAACTGCTTTAAAAGTCATAAGCACTTTTGAAAAAAAAAACATCTATCCCCGTTTTTATGTGTATATTTTTATGTGTGAGAGAATGTCTTCCATGTGCATACAGGTGACACACCAGAGAAGACAGTGTCAGATCCCCTGGATCTGGGGTAGCAGGTGGTTCTGAGCCTCTCAACATGGGTGTTGGTATCTGAAGTCAGGTCAACCCCAAGAAGGATACTTTCTGAGTGACCTGGCCAGCCTACACAGTTCCTTCTATCCAGTAAAAGAAAAGTCTTTCACAGATTAACAACAACAAAAATCTAAATAAATAAGGAACTAAAGAAACTCCTGGGAACCTGATGCATCAGTATCAAGGTGTTGGGTATGGGATCAGGGAGGACGCTGTGGACCAGCCCCACTCTCTGTTATCTGAGACCCAATACCTACAGTTGCCATAGTGCTGCATCTTCCTCTTCCCCTGGTCATACCCCTGTAAATACTACAGACAACCCCCACGTGTTCTACCCCTCCTGACTCATCTCTGTGTCCTAGCCCCCAACTATGGGCAGACACCCCATGGTCAACCACAGGCCATGCCTGCCAGAACACTAGGTAGAATGTCCAACACCACCCCACTGCCTGTTACCCCAGTCCAAGTTCTCACAGTCACCCTGGGCACTGGATCAGACTACCATGGGCAGCTTCTTTTCCCCATGTACATGACCCTGGTGTATCCTATAGATCATCCCCACTTAACCTTTCCTTCTCGCCTCACCTGTGTCTCAGCCCCTACTTGGACAGATACCTCCTGCTCAACCTCATGCCATGCCTGCCAAAAGACCTGGTAGGCTGTCCACAGATCTACCATACCATCTGTTACCCCAGACCCAATTGTCATAGTTGTCCCTAGTACTGAAATAGCACACCAGAGGCAGCTTTGCCTCTCCCCTGTCAGGGCTCCTGTGGATTTCTAAAAACATCTTTACCTAGCTTCCTTTTCCCCCAGTGTCCAAGACCAGCAAGCATTCCCCTGTGAATACAACAGCCAAGCAGGCCAGTAAAAAAGACAATACTTAGGCAACATACTCCCTAAAAAATCCAGAAAAAAAAAATCCCAAACCAAGCAGAAATCCAGGAAAAATCTCCCACCCAACCAAGTCAAAACTAGAAATCAGCACCTAGACCTATAATCACCTCAAACTCTGATGCACAAATGCCAGCTAGGAACAAAATCAGTAACACTCAGGGAAATATGTCACCAACAGGGCCAAGTTATCCTGCCACAGCATGTCCTGAATAGTCCAACATAGCTAAAGCACAAGAAAAAGACCTTAAAACCAACTATATGAAGATGAAAGAGGTCCTTAAAAAGGAAATGTATAAATCCCTTAAAGAAATCCAGAAAAATATAAACAACTGGAGAAAAGTCAATAAATCCCTTAAGTAGAGCCAAAATTACTATACCCAGAAAACTCTCAATAATCATAAATGGAGAAAATAAAATACTCCACAATAAAGTCAAATTTAAACAGTATCTATCTACAAATACAGCAATACCAAAGGTGCTGGAAGGAAAAGCCCAACGTAAGAGTTTAACTACAAACATGAAACACACAAAATAAATACTCTCATATTATCAGCAAAACCAAAAGAAGGGACAAACATAAACACACACACACACACACACACACACACACACACACACACACACACGCACACCCTACTGCTACCATAACCAACAAAAAACCAAAACAAAACAAAACAAAAAAAACAGGAACTAACAATCATTGGTATCTCTCAATAACAATGATCTCTATTCTCCAAAAAAAGACACAGATTAACAAAATGGAAGTGAGAACAGGATCAGATCCATCTTTCTACTGTATAGAACAAATACACTTCAACATCAAGGATAGACCTTACCTCAAGGTTAAAGGATGGAAAAAGATATTCCATGCAAATGAGCCTAAGAAGCAAGCTAGATTTCAAACAAAAATTTATCAGAAGAGATGAGGAAGGACACTACAAATTAAACAACAACAACAACAAAATACAGAGAACCTTTCAATACTTACACCTATGCCCTGAACACAAGAGCACCCACAGTTGTAAAAGAAACACTTCTGCAGCTTAGTCACACAGTGACCTCACGCACTGAGAGCGGGAGACTTCAATGTCTCACTCTCACCAATGGACAGGTCTCCCAGACAAAAACTAAGCAGAGAAATGCTAGAACTAACTGACATTAAAAAACAAAAAAAACCTAACAGAATATTTACAGAACATTCAACTCAAACACAAAAGAATATACCTTTGTCTCAGCACCTCATGGATTTTTCTTCAAAACTGACCAAATACTTGAACACAAGACAATGCTAAACAGATACAAGAATATGAAAATAACCCCCTGCATCCTAGCAGACCACCATGGATTAAAGCTGCACATCATTAACAATAAGACAACAGAAAGCTTAAAAACTCATAGAAACTAAACAACTCTCTATTGAATAAAAAAATAGGTCAAGACAGAAATAAGGAAATCAAAGACATTCTAGAATTCAATGAAAATGAATGCACAGCATGCACGAACTTATGGGACACAATAAAAATGGAAATAAGAGGACAGTTCACACTACTAAGTGCCTACATAAAAAAAATTGGAGTAATCTCATACTAGCAAGTTAACAGCACACTTGGAAGCTCTAGAAAAAAAGAAGTAGGCACACCCAAAAGGAGGAGACATCGAGACACCATCCAATTGAGGGTGAAAATTAATAAAATTAGAAGAAAAAAGGATATTAGAAAGACTCAGCGAAACAGAGTTGGTTCTTTCAGAAAAATCAAAATAGACAAACCCTTATCCAAATTAACTAAAGGACAGAGAAAGAATATCCAAATTAATGAAAACCCAAAATGTAAAGGGAACATAACAACAAACAATGGGGTAATCCAGAGAATCAGGAGGACATATTTTAAAAACCAGTACTCCACTGAACTGGAAAATCTAATATATATCCATATCCATGAATATCCATGGTGGATATTCAATAAAGTACTTGAAGTTCAGGTTAGAGCAGTAAGACAACTGAAGGAGATCAAGGGGATATAATCTGGAAAGGAAGAAGTCAAAGTATCCTAAGTGGCAGATGATATGAGTATATAAAAGTGACCCCCAAAACTCTACTACCAAACTCCTCCATCTGATAAACACATTCAGGAAAGTAACTGGATAAAAGAATAACTCAAACAAAATCAGTCTCGGATATACCTGTAGAAGATGACTAAATAAATTATCTACCAGTATTTTGATTATTGTGAATTGGTCCCGTGTTAATCCTTGACCTGTCATTATAAATGAGTGCACAGAGACCTGATGGATTTTAACAAGCCTTGGCCTGAATTGTGCAATATTAGCCCACCTAAGATAGCTCTTAATTCTATTCCCCCAAATATGACCCCCATATATACATACGTCTCCTGGGCTGTTATTCCCCATGCTATGCCAATGTTCCAGGCGACATGGAATGATGTTTTTTTTTCGCTAACCCATGGCGTGTGTCCTCCTTCCTGCTCTTTTTTTCTTTTCTTTCTTCTTGAGGATTTTTCTACCCATGAGCCTCTCTGCTTCAGAAGCCCACACACCTTAGTCCCGCCTACCTCTAACTTTGCCCAGTCTCAGGCCTCAGCATTTATTTAACCAATCAGAGACAATGGTTAACTGGAAAGTTAACACAGCTTCATTTGGTGTACAGCAAGCAGGCTTCTGGGAGGTTAGTTAACAATTAGAGTGCATTACATCACCCCATCATATACCTCCTACATAAAAATGACAAATGGACTGAGAAAGAAATCAGGGAAACAATACTCATCACAGTAGCTTCAAATAATATACAACCTGTTAGAGTAACTCTTAAAAAAGCAAGTGAAAGACTTGTATAATTAAAAACTTCAATTCTTTGAAAAAAGAAAGTGAAGAATATATCAGAAGATTGAAAGATCTCTCATACTCATGGATCAGTAGGATTACCACAGTAAAAATGGCCATCCTACAAAAAGCAATCTACAGATTCAACACAATTTCTATGAAAATTCCAAAAGAAAATTTTATAGACCTTGAAAGTTCAATTTGCAGCTTCATATGCAATAATGAAAAACCAGCATAACTAAACAATTCTGAGCAAGAAAAGAACTGCATAGTATTGGCTTAAATAACAGCCACATTGATCAATTGAAGACCCAGACATAATCCTAACCACATATGAACACTTGACTTTTGATGAAGAATCTAGAAGTACACAATGGAAAAAAAAAAGACAGCACCTTCAACAAATGGTGCTGATTAAACTGTGTCTCTGCATGTAGAAGATTACAAATAGATCCATATTCACCAGCCTGCACAATACTCAAATCCAAGTGGATCAAAGACCTCAAAATAAAGCCAGGCACACTGAAACTGAAGAAAGTGGGGAACAGCCCTGAATGCACTAGCATATGAGACAACCTTTTGGACAAAACACCAATAGTGCAGACACTACCATCAACAATTAATTAATGGGACTTCATGAAACTGAAAAGTTTCTGTAAGGCAAAAACCAAATCGGATAAAGAGATTGCCTAAGGAATGGGAAAAGATTTTACCAACCCCATAGTGGGAAAAGATTTTACCAACTCCATAATCGATGGAGACCTAATATACAAAATATATAAAGAACTCTAGAAACTAGATGTTCAAAAAACAAAATTCAGTTAATATGTGGGGTACAGATCCAAACAGAGATTGTTCAAGAACAACAACAAAAAAATCTCAAATGGCTGAGAGACACTTGAAGAAATGTTCAACATATTTAGCCACTAGGGAAATGCATATCGAACCTACTTTGATATTCCATCTTAAAAATAAAAAAGTCAGAATCACTAAGATCAATAATACAAATGACAGTTCAGGATGGCAAGGATGGTGAATAAGGGAAACACTCCTCAATTGCTTGTGTGAGTACAAACTACTAGAGTCACTATGAAAATCAATATCATGGTTCCTCAGAAAACTGGGAACTCATCTACATCAAGACCCAGCTATACCACTGTTGGTCATATATCCAAAAGGCGCTCTATCCAACCATAAGGATACTTGCTCAACTATGTTCATGGCGGCATTACTCAAAATAGCCAGAAACGGTAAACAACCCAGATGGCCCTCAACTGAAGAATGGATAAAGAAAATGTGGTACATTTATGCAATGGAGTATTATTCAGATGCTAAAAAAAAAGACATCATAAAATTTACAGGCAAATGGACTCAACTAGAAAAATCACACCAAGTGAGGAATAGCATACACTTATAAGTGGATAACAGCTATCAGGTAAATGATACTCAAGCTAAGGCCCACAGACCCAGAGAAGTTTGGTCAAGAGGAAGGGACTAGGTGGGAAATTTGGATCTCCCTGGAAAGGGGAAAAAGAATAAATTCTGTTGGTGGACCTGGGGTGAATGGGGACAGGAGTGGAAGGAATTAGTGTAGTGTGGGAATGAGGGTAAGAGTTCAGTACAGCTGGAATTACGGGGCATTTGGGGGTTAGTGTGGAATCCTAGTAAACTGATAACTTCCTGGAATCTATTAGGGTGACCCTAGTGGGGACTCATAGTAAATAAAGGAGGATATGGAATCTGAACTGGCCATCCTTTGTAGGCAAGCAGGGCTTCAGTGGTGGGACTGGGTTACATTCGGTTGAGTTGTTGGCCAAGAATGTTCTGTGGAGAATCCTAAACAACCCATGATGAAGCTAGGCCAGCATTTTTCTCTCTGAAAACTGACATCAGGGCCCCATTGCTGAGGACAGTTTCCACACAGTTTGCTGACTGTAGAGAGGTATAGCGGGTGCAGGCTTGGAGCCTTCACCTTTATGTTCTAGTCTCTTTGCAGGTGAGAAGGTACCCTACAGGGAAGAGAAAGAAGAACCTGGACACCAAGCCAGCTACAAAACCACTACCTACAATTTGTCCTTCCTGCAAGATGTGCAGGGGCATGGTGTCACTGAACCTGTTTGAGTGGCCATGCAATGTTTGGTCTAACTTGACTGTTACTGTATGTTTATATTCTTGTGTTATTTTCACTGTTTTACTCTTAACCCAGCTATCATTTAAATAATTGAGACTCATTTATATTATTTGTTAACCATGTTTCACAACATAAAAACTGAGTAGTTATCCTAGTCTTAACTCACTATGCTAATCTGGCTACCACCCAGCATAAATCTTAGAAAAACTTGCACTTTGTTGCTCCTGCTTCAGCTGCAGTCTTCTCCTCATCTCTCCTGCCTCTGCCTCCTCCTGAACCCCCTACCTCCTCTTCTTAACTCCTCTTCCCTCAAGGGCAGGAAGTCCTACCCTGTTCTCTCCCCTGCTCAGTGACTGGCTGTAAGCTGCTTTATTGGCATATTAGGGGACAATTGAGGAACAGTGTTTATATAGCACTGAGAAATGACCTCTTCAGAACAAAGACTGAATAACCTTACGCCTACATCTCCCCTTGTAGTCTAATAAAAGGTTCTTTTTCTTACAATAATAAATTATATGTAATAACAATTGTGAAAATTATTAGGTAAGCTTTACATTTGTATATTTGACACCCTTTGATAAAGTAGTCTACTATCTATATCTACGTCAAATTTTATCATCTTAAACAATTTAACTGAGAGACTATTCTATCTAGTCTTCAACTCCATCAGAGTCTTAAGAAGAAACAAAGTTATTATTTGGGTGAGTAGAAAGTGCAGGCAAGAAACTTCTAGAATAGAAAAATGAGAGTTTGGTGCCTAGACAGTCCGAAATATCTCTTGATACTATTGGAGCATCATCTTCAGCCTTCTGGCCAAGCATTTCTCACAGACATAATTGTGCAGCAGGAAATAAGAAGGCTTTGCCCATCCTGTTTTTGCAGAATCAGACCATTGACTTACCTGTACTTAAACATCTTTGGTCTATATATAGCCTGTTGAGAGATCAGGGGCATTTGTGCCCAGTATAAATTATCTCCTGAAGATTTTTTCATGCTCATTGTCTCCTTCCATGTCAAATGGGAGCTGTCAGGAGCTGAATGTCTTAAGTCAAAAAATTCTTAAAATAATAAAACTATCTTTAAATGCCATATTCTGTAGATCTCTGAGGTTTTGAAGATCATCTATCTGAATTGCTTATTTTTAGCCATTTTTAAAAAAACTGTCAATCTAGGAAACATCTTTCTTTTTTTTTTTTTTTTTTTGGTTTTTCGAGACAGGGTTTCTCTGTGTAACAGCTCTGGCTGTCCTGGACTCACTTTTGTAGACTAGGCTGGCCTCGAACTCACAGAGATCCACCTGCCTCTGCCTCCCAAGTGCTGGGATTAAAGGTGTGCACCACCATGCCCGGCAGTAGAAAACATATTTCTGTAATTATACTAATAGATAACATGACCATGAGTTTGAATGTCTGATTGCTAATATGCATTTCTTAATAATCCTAAACAGCTGGTAATAGCAGCTTTCACAAGAACTAGAATTTAACATTTTTTAAGAATTTTTAAGAATTATATAGATACAATATCTTAGCATGCTGTAACAAAATATAATATTAAATCAGTATTAATATACAAAGATTTATACCAATGTAAGAATTTTGGCTTATCAGTGTTGTTTCATCTAAAAGTAGATTCAATAATCTACCCTTTTATGTGTCATTACTATATACAACCCTTTTACAACATTAACAAACATCCATCACCCATAGAACCAAAACTCATCCATCCCCTCTTGGGAATGGGGTGTAGTTTTCCTAAATATCTTCTGGTGATTAGGGACATAGTTTTTCAGGGGCCCAAAAAATTAGGAAATTGTCTAGTCTTAAGAAAGCTAGTTGTAACTTTTGCTGTCTAGTCTGAATGCTGAGAAAGTTCAGAGCTTAATTGAAGTCCTGACTGGAACAGTCTGTGATGCTAGACAATCTAGACAGCCATTTTGAAATTGTCCCCAATGCAGATTTATGAGGAATCCGTTATTGAGGCCAACTATGAGGTAGGATCACCTGGGCTACTTGTCTGTCTTTTTTGGTGTCTGGTCCTCTTGCTCTGCAAACATATAAACTTTCAAAAGTATTAAAAACTTTTACATTAACATATGTATGGACTGTGCACTGAGCACATTTCAGTTAAAGATAATTCTCTGCTCTCTATTCGAGCAAGTAAGGCCTTTGTTTTTCTATATAAGTTAGTTTGGAGTGTAGTATAAACTTTTATCTATCCCATTTAAAAGAATGGCATGATAAGTCCTGAGGATTTTGTAGCCAATGATTTGTTGGCCATACATAGCTGAATTCCTTGCTGAAGACATTTCGTGTCTCAGAGCTGTTCCCATGTGGAGGGATCAGAAAATTATGTTACATGGCCTGTTTGATCTTCTTGATTTCTTTCCTTCTGTTTGTAGCCAAGATCTTCAGGAGGTATCCCCTGTCAAACCTGATTTTTTTTTTTTAATCAATTTGGACAGAATTCATAGTTTTTTCTTTCCTGTTGAGAAAAGAGCGTATTCTCCTCCACAACGCAACACATTTTCTGTCTTCCATTTTGAAATTAGGACCTTTATAAGCTGATCTAACTCAGCAGTCTTTTCTTAAATCCAGTGTATCTTAGCAGGTACTACTTGTCTCATTTAAAAATTGTAAAATAAAAAAAAATCATTATTTAATCTATTTTGGGGACTTATTATATTCCTTTTCTGTTTTACAATCACTCTTTTAAAACTGTTAGATCTTTTCATAACTGTTTGACCTATAGAATTCTAAGTTATATCTGTAATAGGTTTCATGTCATAATAGCTAAAAATTTGTATTACAATGGATATAATTGCTGAAGTAACATCAGCCTCAATTTGCAAAGACATCTCCAAAACAGTCAGAATCTCTAACACATTTGTAACCTTAGAATTATACTCTCCAGAATTTAAGGCAAAAACCCATTGGAATTCTGAATATGAACCTATGACATGGTGCACATATTTCATTTCTCCAAACTTTGTAACATGGAGCATGCAAACCACTGTATTACCTTGCTCTAAGACAACACCAAACAGGATCTGCATTTCTACTTCAACATATAAATCTTCATCCAGTAATTGAACTTTGACTATACACACACAATATCTAGTTTGATCATGTTAGTCTATACCTGAAGCTTTTTTAATCTAGCAACTCTATGGGCTGCCATTCTGTCACCTCAAGCCTTTGAGCATTTTTCCTATCTAGAACTACCACTTTTGGTATTATTTTAAGTTCCAGACTGGATTTCTCGAAGGGTTCCCTAGTTTGATTTAAAGATTCCTCAAACCTCTCTTCCATGGCCTTTAATTTAGCATCTAACTTCTCAGTCTCTTGTTCCTCTAAGTTTGTCTCATCCTGTTTTCTTCTAAAGAGCATATAAAACTGTTATCATCACTAAAAGTTATTTGTATGCTAAGAGAAACAAACTCAAATGGAATCCAGAAACACTGTGTCACTGTGTCTTCCATTTTTTTTCAATATAGGAAATAATCTTCCTCTTCAATCTCAAAATCTCTCCTTAAGGACTTTACTTTCTTAGACTCAACTTCCCTTCTATACCTTTCCCATTCAGATGCTTGAGCCTTCAAGTCTGTTTCTAGCTGCTGTTTACAGAGAGACATTTTCTGCCTCCCTGAAGGGATCTTCTAATCAGCCTTACACTGTCTGGATGGCCAGGAAACCCACAGTGACTTAAATAGCAAGCATGGACTCTGCATGGGTCTACAACAGGTCCTCTGCGTATGTTACGGCTGTTTGCTTGGTGTTTGTGTGGGACTCCTAACAGTGGGAGTGGGTGTAACTCTGACACTTCTGCCTGCTCCTCACACTCTTTCTCTCATATTGGGATATCTTGTTCAAACTTAATATGAGGTATTATTGTCATCTTTCTTTTTTCATCTTGTTTTGTTCCATTTGGCTGACCTCTCTTGGAGACTTGCTCTTTTCTAACGAAGAAACAGAAGATAGGGAGTGGATACAGGGGTAAGGAGGACAGGAGAGGTATGGAGTAGCTGGGAGAAGTGGAGGGAGGAGAAACAGTGGTTGGTATATATTGTATGAAAGAAGATTCTATATTCAATTAAGAACATTAATTCAATTTTTCCTAAATAGAAACAAGGGGAACAACAATGAACAAATAGAAGCGAAACAGTGAAGACAGAAAAAACAGAATTTTGACAGATACAGTTCTTATTCTGAGTGTAGAGGATGAGCATCAGGAATTTATGACAACGTTCTTGGGCCCTGTCTGGATTTGTGAAATCAGAAGTTTTGCTCTCAGCAATGTGAAATATATATCATGCAGGAAACAAACTCAGGCCATTCTCATGGGATATCTGCACTCTTTGGATTGTGGAATTACAGAAGTACCTCCTCATTTAATTCCAAAAGAATACTCTTGCTACTCTTCACAGAAAACTAATGTTTAAACAACTAGTCAAATAATAGAAATAACTGAAATATATTTGTTGGGAAAAAGAAAGAAAAAAGGTGGAAACAGCCTTTATGATCCAATATTCTTCAGGGACTAGATATGTGTACTAGAGCACACCAAGTATCACTCACTCCTTTTCTCTCAGGTTGTTTGCTTTCAGACAGGAAAAATAGCAATCCTGCTAGGCACAGCCACACCAGTTTGTCCAGATCTTCTGTGTTGGTTGAACAAGTGCAACTACAGTTACTTGGTTTCTAGAAATGGGTTCAGTTCTTTATTCAGATTCTTCATTGGCTTGGTCTGTGAATCCCCCCAAAATGGGCAGTTTTTACTTTTATTGATGATCTAAAATTGATTACCTGACAACTTGTTGCTAATGGCAACTAGTATCAAAGCATGAAGGCTCTCACCTGCCTTCTTCCCTCTCTCGTGTTGTGACTGACTACACCAGCTTCAAAGCTGGCCAGTTAACTCAATTCTTACACAGGTCTCTCTTTATTTGTAATTCCCCCACAAAGCTAGGGAGTTGACAGGACATTAATAAAGTGGTCTTCCTTCCTTCTTACTTACTAGTCAGGGCCCAGCCCGGAAGGTGTTGCAGAATTGTCTTCCTGGCACTGGGTAGCAGAGGCAATGTTGGGTATTCAAAGTAGCTCTCAATTATTTAGGATATGGCAAGCCTGAACTACAAGATGACATCACTCTAAACATAAACAAATAATCAAAGCACTCGAGAAAGAGAAATGAAATTCTTAATGACCAGGATACATTGGACAATAGAAAAAAAATAAGAGATTAGAAACATTAAAGAAAATAAAATTTAAAAAGTAATACCAAGAACTGACTTCTTAAAAAGATAAATATAATTCTCTGAGCTGACTTAATTATGTCAAAAAGGACTGCACATATCTCCATAGAACAGTCCCCTAATTGTAAATTCAATACTCATTGGTTCTAATTAACGCCCCCAAATTGTTCATGCACTAATCTGGTCTGACACACATGAATTAAAACATCCTGGGAAATTACAAACTCACTCACCCTGACAGATCCTTCCTCATAATGGTGACACCTGTAGCCGACTGCCTTAAATTTAGTCTGTGATCTAGCTTTTGCCTACCCTGTTTCACCCTGCATTTTAAACAATAAACTGTTACTCCTGTTCTGGTCTGAAGACAGAAGCCACACCCCCCATGCAAATCCTTTTCCAATGGACTGTTCATTACATGACTCAGTGGGTAATTTTAAAACTCTGTTGTGGTACTGCCCTTCAACTTAAGAATTTAGAAAGTTTAATCAAAGGAAAGCAAGGTCATTGCCTTGAGGAGCAACAGACTAGGATCGAGGGCCCTGGGTCATCACAGCTTGTCTCAGAAACATTTTTCTAAAAGGCTGAAGATGTAGCTGTTCTAGAATTAGTATACTATCCCTGGGGAAAAAAAAGCACTCCACACACAATTAAAGATTAATTAAGAGCTGGGCATGGTGGTACTCGACTTCAATCCCAGCACTTGGGAGGCAGAGGCACGGGATCTCTGTGAGTTCATGGCCAGCCTGGTCTGCACAGTGAGCTCCAGGACAGCCAGAGTGTCAGAGAGAAATTATGTTTCAGACAAAAAAAAAAAAAAAAAAAAAAAGCTGGGTGTGGTAGCTCACGCCTTTAATCCTAGTACTTTGGGTTGCAGAGGCGATTTTGAGGCCAGCCTGGTCTACAAATCGAGTTTCAGGACAGCCAGGACTACACAGAGAAACTCTGTCTCAAAACACCAACATATATTAATTAAAAAATATCTGTAAAAATATTTCTCATATTTTTATAAATTTTTAGAAAATATTTTTAGAGCGTGCATCTATCTCTGCTTACTGCTAAAAGAAGAGCCAGCCTAGAAGAGAATTTGCATTCCACATAGGCTGCCATCCTTAAGTTTCTTTTAGGTTCAAGTCTCAGGTTATATCTTCAACAATTTAAGTATGGACTGGAGATTGTGAATGTATACACTGAGACAGATGAGAGATTTATACAACAAAGATAGTCCCAGAATTATTTCTTAAGTACACCAGTGCCCTGAAACAGCGGGTCGTCACTTTCCAGTGACAGGGCCCTAAGTGGAACATCCCAGAGGATGAGAAAGATAGGAAAAGTAGAAGTTAGAAATAATTTAGGTATGAAAGCTGGGGTGGGTGGGGGAGGTCATGCACAAGCTGGGTCTTATGCCAAGTAAGCTTCTTAAGAACAGTATCTTGCCGGGTGTGGTGGTTCATGCCTTTCATCCCAGCACTCGGGAGGCAGAGGCAGGCGGATCTCTTTGATCCACTTCAAGGCCAGCCTGGTCTACAAAGACAGTCCAGGACAACCAGGGCTACACAGAGAAACCGTGTCTTGAAAAAAAAAGAACACTATCTTGTCTGCTACTTCCAGGGGAAAAATGAAAGGCGATGGCAGATGACTTCAGCAGAAACTACTGTACAATGGGACAAACTGAGGAGTCTAATAAAAAAATGTGGCACGAGGGGAAAACAGTATCTCAAGAACATCACTGACCAAGCCCACAGTGGCCCTGTGACTGATAACCACAGCCACATGTGGTGGGAAGAGTTGGGTGCTGAGAATCTAAAGCAAGTCCTCCCCAAAGGCCCTGGCTCTAGACCATTACCAGCTCTCCAAGCATATTCCTGTTGCAGAGAAGGAGCTCTGTTTTATCTATACCTCATGGTTTTAGGGAGAGTTCACAAAGCCTGGGCCTCAGGCTGTCAGTGGTTCTGCCAAGCATGGTGCTGGGTTTGAGAAGGAGCTATGTCATTCTCCACACTTGAGGACCTTCATGGAAAGCCTTGCTTGGTCAGGACAGCCCTCAACACAACAGTGTTTTTCCTTTTCTAATTGTATCACCTAGTATAGTCTTGCCCATGTGGCAGAAGTGTATTTTTCTCAAGAAGAAAACTTAACCCTTACGGCGCACCAGACCTTAGTGTTGGTTGTGACCCTGTGATGCCCCTTGAGCAGCTTGCTAGAGGCTTGCTCTTTGATATGGGGATGGGCCTAGTGGCTGGTGTAAATCAGGGCTGTCTCTTTTGTTATGGTTTATAGCTATATTTCTGGACAATCCTGGAGAACACACATGTGTAACCCTAGCATCCTGATCTCTTGCAGGCCTGGTTAGCATACTACTTATCGGTGGGGTGTTTTAGGTGCAGTCCTCTCTCATCTAAATTCTACTTAGTGTGTCTTACTATCTACTAAGCATTGGTAAATCCTTCACATCATCAATTCCACTCTTCTGCATCACAGCTTAATATTGGAGCGCTGCCCAACACATGAGATGCCTTTTACAACCTCCACAAAATTAAGTCGAAATGGATCCTACACTAAGTGTTAAATACCAAGAGCAATACTTCAAAAAGATGCTAGAAACTAGGCCTCGCAGCGTTTAGAATCCCGCCAAGGATGTTCCCAGAGAAACCTCTGCTCCAAATGCTTTGCGTAGATGCAGACCTCATAGTGAAGTTATTCAGATGCCACCGCCAGGTCCATGGAGCAAGCAGGACCACAAGGAACCTCACAGGTGGACCCACTCCAGCCCCGGGGAGGATCCGCCACCCCAGCTCCCGCTGCTCAGCCGCCTGCTCCTCCTCCTTAGGGGCAACAGGCATACTCACCATGTCGTGACTTAGGTGCTCGCCTGAGATCCCCTCACAGTACACAGCAGCAGCGCTCAGAGAACAACTCAGGATTAAAGCTTATCAGCGACAGAGCTGAAACTACAGCTGGTCACCCGGAAGAACCCGCCTCCTCTTCTGAGTGAAGGCTTTGTCTGGAGATCTGATTGGCCCTGAATCTTGAGTGACATGAGCACTTCCCGTAGGCAGAGTGTCTTAAAGTGACACAGAATAGTGGTTTCAGGCCCAGGCTTCTAGCCCAGGGCTAGACCATTTCCAGATCTGCAGAGACTTGCATTTTAGTAAAGCCTGTGCCTGCTCTCCGATAGTCTACTTGTCTGTCTTCCCACCCAGCCCCGGGAGGATCTCCTACTCCAGCTCCCAGCTCAGCCGCCGGCTCCTCCCCTTTGTGGGCAGGGACCCTGCGCTCATCACTGAGGGACTTCAGAGCTTGCCTCTGCTCCCATCGCCACATTTGGGAGACACTTCCCTTCCTCCTGGAATCAAGTTGGATAGCTTGGACAGTCTGTACTCAACTTGCAGCGGAGTGAACAATCTGACCATAAGCAGAAGGATGCCAAGGATATTAACAATTAAAGAGAGATTTTAGGACACAGAATAAGATTTTTGTTCTGTGACTTCACACTGGGATCAGATAAACTGCAGCTACTTTTCACCTGGTACAAAAGAGACTCCAGAGGACCCTGGGAGAAAAGCAGGAAACAGTTGACAAACACTATGGAGCACTATTGTTAACAGGGAAATTTTCTCAGTGACAAGGTGAAAAACAAATGAACAAACAAACAAACAAAACAAAACACAGATAGGTATTAGTAAAGATTCTCTAGATGAACAGAACTGGTAGAATGAATCTCTCTGTGTATGCTGTATGTGAATATAGAAGAATGATTTACAGGCTGTGGTCCAACTAGTCAAACAATGTCTGTCTAGCAATGGAAAAATGAAGACTATTGTAGTTCAGTCCATATGGCTGGGTGTCTCAGTTGGTCTTCAGTATATACCAGAATTCCAAAAAGCAGGCTCTAATGCAAGGAAAAAAATGATCTTGGTCACCAGAGTAGGGCAAGCAGACAAAGAGAAAGAGCCACCATCTTCAATATCCTTCATATGTGTAGACTGCCATCTGAAGCTGTTGCCTAGATTCAAGATGGATCTTATCACACAAAAAGATCCAGATTAAAGATGGGTTTTCCCACTTCAAAAACTGTAATTAAGAAAAATCCCTCAGCTGGCTGTGGCTGTGCACGCCTTTAATTCCAGCACTCCAGAGGCAGGTGGATCTCTGTGAGTTTGAGGTCAGCCTGGGCTACAGAGCAAATCCAGGACATCCAGGGTTACACAGAGAAAACTTGTCTCAAACAAACAAAACACCAACCAACCAACCAACCAACCAACCAGAAAACAAACAGAAAAATCCCACAAAATATCTGGCTTTTGGTTAATCAAAACAACAGTAATTTTGCTTTCCAATTAGTTCAGTTTTTTGTTTTTGTGTTGTTTTGTTTTTGTGAGACAGGGTTTCTCTATGTATCTCTGGCTGTCCTGAGCTAACTTTGTAAACCAGGCTACCCTTCAACTCATAGAGATTCTCCTGCCTCTGCCTTCCTAGTGCTGGGATTTAAAGGCTTGCACCACCATGCCCTGCAATTACACAACTGTCATGTGGTTGTTGGGTTTGAACTTGGGTCCTTTGGAAGAACAGCCAGTGCTCTTAGCAGCTGAGCCATCTCTCTAGCCCCAGTTAAGTCAGTTCTTCATCCAGATTCTTGACTTTCTTGTCTGTGGACCTGAGAAATGGCTCCTTGAGGCAATTATGGATCATCTAAAGTTGATGACCTCACTACTACTTGCTAATGTCAACTTTATAAAAGCAGGAAAAATTCCATCCTCTTTCTTGCCCCTCCCTTTCTGTGCTGTGACTACAGCTGCTTTACTGTTGGTCAGTGAACTCAGTTCTTAAACGGGTCCCTCTTCATCTGTAAATCCCCAATAAAAATCAGAGAGGTTGGAGGACACTCATTTGCTAGTCTACTTTTCCTTCTCTCTGACTGTGTTCCCACACTTGGCAGCAGAGGCAGCTTTGGGTGTTCAAAGCAATTCTCAATTACATAGAATAGGGGGGGGGGTGGATCATGGGCTTCAGGAGACATTGTGCTAAACAGAAGAAATAATCAACAGCACTTGAGAAAAATGAATAGAAATTCCTAAGCATCAGGAAAAATTGCAGAATAGAAACAAGTAAGAGATGAGAGCAGTGATACATTTTAGAAAAGTCAAATTTAAAAAGTAGAACCATAATTGACTTTTGAAAAATATAAATGTAATTGGAAAAAAGGCATAGGTATACTGACTTTGAGAAAGGGCAGAGGCATTTCCTGGGAGAGGGAAAGGCATTAATAAGATACTGTCTGACCTTGCCCCTATGTGCAAAGTTAGTTGCTGAGACCTGTAACCTGACACACGCAGCTACAGCTGAAGGCGTGTGTCTCGAATTTCTGAGTTGACTTAACTATGTCAAAGAAGATTGTGCATATCTCCACAGGACAGCGCCCTAATGTAAATTCAGTATTCATGGGCTCAAGCTAACCTTTGCAAATTGTACACCCAACAATCTTCTCTGTGTTCACTCACATAACATGAATTAATAGATATTTCAATATTACAAAATCACCCTCCCTGCCATAATCATCTCTTTTTTTCATAATGGTCACTCGAGGAGCTGATTGCCTGCTCTGTTTTCCCCTGCCTTGTATACAGTAAATTATTCCTCCTGTTCTGATCTGAAGGAGAAACTATGCTCCTCAGGCCCATACTTTCCTTTTACTGCAATATGTTATGAGTTCAGAAATAGCTTCACACTTCTTCAGCACCAGGCTTAGATTACTGTAAGTTTATTGAATGCTTAACCAAGACTGACCAGTCAGGGACCACAATCCTGGATTCAGCAACCAGGACTGTGTACCTGAGCCGTTTTCAGAGTGAGTTTTAATCAACTCTATTCCAGGTACATTGTGTTCAACCAAGCAAGAAGAACCAATTCTGTATGAGGTACATCATGCTTAGATAACTAAACACATTTTAAGATGATTATCTGGGAATTACGTAAGAGAGAATTGGGGGCTTTCCAGTTCCCCATCCTTCTGGGAGAAAAGAACATAGCAAGCAAGGTATTGTGGTCTTGTCTAAGTAGAACATATATCATTAATTCATGCAGAACATTTAACAAAAGCTACTCTTATGTCTGTTGTAGTCTAATCTTGGTAGGATCTCCGAATGTTACAATCCAAGGAAAGCTGCACAAATCACTCAGTCAGTGATCTCAGTCAAATATTGATGGTTTATTGAATGCATATCCCAAAACTGGTCATAGTCACCATGACCAGGGTCACAGAGTTCTCAGAGCCTAACTGTGCCATTGGTCTGCTTCCAAGACAGGATTTTTCTACGAAAAACCATATCCAGGTAACAACCAGGTAAACAGGTCTAGGAAATGAACTGCATCCAGGTAGCAACCAGATTTGTGTATGAAATAAACTGCATCCAGGTACCAACCAGGTAACCAAGTGTAGGAAGCAAGGGGATGGTAGCATTACATCATTTTTACTTGCTAGACAAAGCATTTCTAACTGACTTTTAATTTGATTGGTCCTAAGTGGAGTTGTGGGTGGGTACTCTTCAGAGTGTCAAGGTAACAATGTAACCAAGTGTGAGTAATTTCATCTTATAACTAAAATGGAGACTGAACACAAACATCCTGCCTTTATGCTAAAGAAGCAGGCCCCAACAATACCAGGCAGGCAGAGCCTGAGAGCTTAACTTAATTTCACCTTATGATCAAGATGGAGACTAAAGACAAAAATGGCTTCTGTTATGCTAGGCAATCAGGCCTGGATATGCCTGCACCTGTCTTGTTGTTGATGAGCTTCAACACAATGAACAGTTGACCACATGATTCACATGGGTAATTTTGAAACTCAGTGGTGGTACAGACCTTTACCTTAAGAATTTATTTGGTTTAATCAAGAGGACAGCAATGCCATTGCCCTAGGAAGCAGCAGGGTGCAGTCAAGGCTACTGCAAGACTAGGAGAGCTTACCTCAGAATCATTTTTCTAAAAGGCTAGAGGGATAGCTGTTCTAGATTTAAGATCCATTCCCAGGGAAAAATCACTCCACACACTTAAAGAGATTAATGAAGAAAAATCTCAACAGGGTGTGGCTATGCACGCCTTTAATCCCAGTACTCAGGAGGTAGAGGCAGGTGAATCTCTGTGAGTTAGAGTTCATCTTGTTCTACAAAGCTAGTCCAGGACAGCTTGGGCTATTACACAAAGAAATCATCTCAAAACAAAACAAAAAAGAAAAAGCAAAAAAAAAATCTCTTTAAGAACAGCCTGTATCCAGGTCTGGCTAATGCTTAAAGTGGGGCCAGCCTAGAATAGACTCTGCATTCCACATATGCTCTCATCCTTAAGTCTCTTTTAGGTTCAGGTCCTAGGTTATACTTTTAACAATTTAAATATGGACAGGAGACTGCAAGTCTAGCCCTTGAGGCAGATGAAGATTTATAGAGCAAGTCTACATTTTAAATCATAAACTAAAAGGTAGATTTAACCATAAATTCTGAGGATGGGAAATCCCTCAAAAGTTAAGAGCACTGAAGTTTCTTCCAGAGCACCCAAGTTTTATTCTCAGTACATAAAACAGCTCAATACAATCTGTAACTCCAGTACCATGGATTCTAACATATTCTGGCTTCCCTACCCAACAGATATGTGTGGGGCACAAAGACACACATACAGGCAAACAGATTACACACATTACACACATAAAATAATGACTAAAATTCTCTTTTGGTGAGAGAGAGAGAGAGAGAGAGAGAGAGAGAGAGAGAGAGAACCTGCACCATAAACCTTATTATTCAATATGGGCATAGTAGTGCAATTTTTCAATCCCAGAACTCATAACAGAGAACAGGAAGATCACTGTGAGTTTGAGGAAAGCCTGTGCTACACAGTCAACACAAACACCCCTCCCCCCCCCACACACACATACACTGGAAGAAGAACAAAACTAAATAACATAGATAAAAAGGAGCATTGGGGAACTGGGACAATACCTCTTAAAGTCATCTCTTGCATTTGCCACCAGTGTATTTTGAAAATACAATCGTTTTCAAAAGGGAACATTGCCAAGCATGGGAGCACATACTGTTAATTCCAGCACTTTAGACGTAAATTCATATCCATGAATCAGAAGGCACCCTACTGTACAAAATCACTTCCATAATATAGCCCATCTCAAATGGAACTTTAAAAATGGTAACTATTGTTATTGTGTTAAATACCAGGAGCAACCACTGAAATGTGGTAAGGTAAAAATGTACTTTATAAACTAGCCAAACTTGCAGTCTCCTCTGAAGGATGAGGGAAGTGGCTCTGATTAAAATCAGGGCAGCCTTTTTACATTCTAGCTCAGGGCTGAAGTACACAGCAAGTGATTACACAAGCAGAACTTTCTGAATTCGTGATCTAGCTAATTACCAGCCAGGTCTCAGCACACACCATGAACAATGGAAACAATTTATGATATGGAAATCATAATACTATAGAGAAAGATCAAGTCAAAAAAAGGTTGACCTGTGTGAGAGGGAGTCTCAGAGTCGTCTTGAGTTGCATCTCTCTGATGATTAAGGATGTTGAGCGTTTCTTCAAATGTCTCACTGCCATTAGAGATTCCTCCTTTATGTGAATTCTCGATTAATCTCTGTTTCCCTTTTTTTTTTTGGATTGGATAAATTGATTTCTTGATGGGGTTTTGTATGTGTGTGTGTGTGTGTGTTTTCTTTTTTTATGTTTATTTATTACTTCAGGTTACATCTCCATCACAGTGCCCTCTTTCCACCCCTCCTGGTCCCACCCTCCCACCCTCTACCCCCTATCCCTTCCATCCCACTCTCTGGAGTGGAGTGTCCCTACACATCAGTCCCCTGCCCCAGTTCAGCAGTCATATGAGGGCCATGGGCCTCCCCATACACTGCAGCACTGCTAGGGCAAAGTGTCTCATTGACAAGAAACACAGTCTATGTTCCTGTTCCCTTTGGTGCATTGCTTGTAGTATAGTTATCCTGTACTATATTGCTAAAATCCAATTATAAGTGAATAGATGCCATGTGCATTCTTCTGAGTCTGGGTTAGCTCACTCAGGATGAGCTTCTCTAGTTCCATCCATTTGGCTGACAGTTGCATGATTTCGTTTTTCTGATGGCTGAGTAGTATTCCATTGTGTAGATGTACCACAGTTTTTTTTTTATCCATTCCTTGGTTGAGGGACATCTGGGTTGTTTCCACTTTCTAGCTATTACAAATAAGGCTGCTATGAACATAGGTGAGGAAAAGTCCTTGTGGTTTGGTGAGGAATCATTTGGATGTATACCTGTAGGTGGTATGGCTGGGTCTTGAGGTAGAACTATTCCAAGTTTTCTAAGATATTGCCAGACTGATTTCCACAGTGGTTGTACCAGCTTACACTCCTGCCAACAATGGAGGAGTGTTTCCCTTTCTCCACAACCTTGCCAGCATATGCTGTCATTTGAGTTTTTGATCTTAGCCATTCTGACAAGTGTGAGGTAGAATTTCAGAGTCCTCTTGAGTTGCATTCTCTGATGATTACGGATGCTGAGCATTTCTTCAAGTGTCTCTCAGCCATTAGAGATTCCTACTTTGTGAATTCTCTGTTTAGCTCGGTTCCCCATTTTTTTTTTTGTATTGGATTATTTGGTTTGTTGGCATTTAATTTCTTGAGTTCTTTGTAAATTTTGGATATTAACCCTCTGTCAGATGTGGGGCTGGTGAAGGCAATCTGTAGGTTACCATTTTGTTCCAAAGACAGTGTCCTTTGCCTTACAGAAGCTTTTCAGTTTCATGAGGTCCCATTTATTGATTGTTAGTCTTACTACCTGGGCTGTTGGTGTTCTGTTCAGGAAGTTGTCACCTGTGCCAATGAGGTCATGGCTTTCCCTCACTTTCTCTTCTAATAGATTTAGTGTGTCAGGCCTTATGTTAAGGCATTTGATCCACTTGGACTTAAGTTTTGTGCAAGGTGATAAGTGTTGGTCTAATATAATTCTTTTACATGTGGACATCCAGTTGGACCAGCACCATTTGTTGGAGATCCTGTCCTTTTTCCATTGTATGGTTTTGGCTTCTTTGCCAAAAAATAAGTGACCATAGGTGTGTGGGTCCATTGCTTGGTGTTCAATTTGATTCCATTGATCCACTGGTCTGTTTCTATACCAGTACCATGCTGTTTTTATTACTATTGCTCTGTAGTACAGCTTGAAATCTGGGATGGTAATACCTCCAGATTTTTTTTTTTATTGTACAGGATTGATTTAGCTATTCTTTTTTTTTTGTTATTCCATATGAAGTTGAGAATTGCTTTTTCCAGGTCTATAAAGAATTGTGGTGGTATTTTGATAGGAATTGCATTGAATCTGTATATTGCTTTTCTGCAGGATGGCCATTTTTATTATGTTGTGCCAACCCATCCATGAGCATGGGAGATCTTTCCATCTTCTGATGTCCTCTTCAATTTCTTTCTTCAAGGACTTGAAGTTCTTGTCATACAGGTCTTTCACTTGCTTAGTTAGAGTTACCCCCAGGTATTTTATAGTGTTTGTGGCTATTGTGAAGGGGGTTATTTCCCTAATTTTTTTCCCAGCCCATTTATTTTTTGTATAAAGAAGGGCTTCTGATTTTTTGAATTATATTTTTATCCAGCCAACTTGCTGAACGTGTTTATCAGCTGTAAGAGTTCTCTGGTGGAATTTTTGGGGTTGCTTATGTATACTATCATATTGTCTACAAATAGGGATAATTTGACTTCTTTCTTTCCAATTTGTATCCCCTTGATCTCCTTTAGCTGTCTTATTGCTCTAGCAAGAACTTCAAGTACTATGTGGAAGAAATATGGCCAAAGTGGACATTCTTATCTTGTCCCTGAGTTTGTAGGGAATGCTTTGAATTTCTCTCCATTTAATTTGATGTTGGCTACTGGCTTGCTGTATATTGCCTTTATTATTTCTAGGTACGGTCCTTGTATAGCAACTCTCTCCAGGACTTTTAGCATGAAGGGGTGTTGGATTTTGTCAAATGCCTTTTCAGCATCTAGCAAGATGATCATGTGTTTTTTGTCTTTCAGTTTGTTTTTATGGTGAATTACATGGATGGATTTTCGTATCTTGAACCATCCTTGCTTTCCTGGCATGAAGCCTACTTGATCATGGTGTATGATACTTTTGATGTGTTCTTGGATTCGGTTTGCCAGTATTTTATTATTTTTGCATCTGTATTCATGAGCGAAATTGTTCTGAAGTTCTCTGTCTTTGTTGGGTCTTTGTGTGGTTTAGCATTCAGGGTGAATGTGGCCTCATAGAATGAGTTTGCAGTTTTCCTTCTGTTTCTATTTTGTGGAAGAGTTTGAAGAGTATTGGCATTAGCTCTTCTTCTAAGGTCTGGTAGAATTCTGTGCTGAAATCATCTGGCCCTGGGCTTTTTTTAGTTGAGAGATTTTTTAATGACTGTTTCTATTTCCTTAAGGGTTATAGGGGTGTTTAATCAGTTAACCTGATCTTGATTTAACTTTGGTAGGTGGGAATCTTTCAAGAAAATTATCCATTTCACTTAGTTTTTCAAATTTGTTCGAGTATAGATTTTTAAAGTAGGATCTAAAGATTCTCTGGATATCCTCAATGTCTGTTATTTCTTCCTTTTCATTTCTGATTTTGTTGATTTGGATTTTTTCCCCTCTGCCTTTTAGTTAATTTGGCTAAGGATTTGTGTATTTTATTGATTTTTCTCAAAGAACCAACTCTTGGTTTCACTGATTCTTTACATCCTTCTTTTTGTTTTTAAGTTGTTGATTTCAGGCCCTAGGTTTAATGATTTCCTGCCTTCTGCTCCTCTTGGGAGTGTTTGCTTCTTTTTTCTCCAGTTCTTTCAGTCCTGCTGTTAATTCACTAATATGAGCTGTCACAATTCTCTTTTTGAAAGCAGTTATGCTATGAACTTTCCTTGTAGCGCTGCTTTCATTGTGTCCCATAGTTTGGGGTATGTTGTACCTTCATTTTCGTTGGATTTTAAGAAGTCTTTGATTTCCTTCTTTATTTCTTTCCTAACCCAGTAGTAATCCAGTAGAGAGTTGTTCAGTTTCCATGAATCTGTAGGCTTTCCATTATTTCTGTTGTTGAATTCCAGCTTTATTCCATGGTGTTCTGATAAGATACAAGGGATTATTTCAATTTTCTTGTATCTGTTGAGGCATGCTTTATGTCTGACTATATTGTCAATTTTGGAGAAGGTTCCATGTGGTGCTGAGAAGGTTAATTTTTTTTCGTGTTTGGGTGAAATGTTCTGTAGATATCTGTTAGGTCCATTTGGTTCATGACTTCTGTTAGACTCATTATTTCTCTGTTTGGTTTCTGTCTCAATGACCTGTCCATTATTGTGAGTGGGGTGTTGAAGTCTCCCACTACTAATATGTGGGGATTGATGTGTGGTTTAAGGTTTAGAAGAGTTTCTTTCAGAAATGTAGGTATCCTTGTATTTGGGGCATAGATATTCAATATTGAGAGGTCATCTTGATGAATATTTCCTTTAACGAGTATGTAATGCCCTTCTCTATCTTTTTTGATTAACTTCAGTTGAAAGTCTATTTTATTTCATATTAAGATGGCTACTCCAGCTTGCTTCCTTGGTCCATTTGCTTGGAAAATCTTTTCCCAGCCCTTTACTCTGAGGTAGCAACTATTTGTTGGGGAGATGCATTTCTTGTATGCAGCAAAATGATGGGTCTTGCGTCGGTTCCATTCTGTAAGCCTGTCTCTTTTTATTGGGGAGTTGAGTCCATTGATGTTGATGGACATTAATGACCAAAGGTTGTTATTTCCTGTTATTTTGGTATAGGTGGTGGTTGTGTGTTTCTTTTGGTTTACCTGCAGTGGAGTTTTTTTGCTTCCTCTGTTTTCTTGGGTATAGTTATCTTCTCTGGGTTGGGATTTTCCTTCTAGAATTTTCTGTAATGCTGGATTTGTTTAAATTTGGTTTTGTTATAGAATATCTTGTTTTCTCCATCTAGGTTGATAGTTTTGCTGTGTATAGTAGTCTGGCTGGCCACCTATGTTCTCTCAGGGCTTGTAGGACATCTTCCTAGGCCCTTACGGCTTTTAAAGTTTCTGAGCAGAAGTCAGGTATAATTCTGATGGGTCTGCCATTATATGTTACTTGACCTTTTTCTCTTACAGCTTTTAATATTCTTTCTTTGTTCTGTATATTTGGAGTTTCAATTATTATGTGGCGAGAGGAGTTTAATGATCTAATCTGTTTGGTGTTCTGTAAGCCTCTTGGAATTTTACTGGCATCTCTTTCTTTGGGTTTGGGAAGTTTTCTTCTATGATTTTGTTGAAGATATTTCCTGGACCTTGGAGTCAGGAGTCTTCTCTTTCCTCTATGACTATAATTCTTAGGTGCCATAATAACTGTTAATTCTCAGGCCCATGCCCACCAGCTGTTGTGGGCTGCTGTTAGAAATCCTATCTTACTTCTGGTAAGTTGGGATTCTGGCCTTCAATCATATGTAGTGACAACCCACAGATGAATAAGCACTAATTTCCAGTGATTCCCAGTGAATTCCACCCTATATTCCTCACTCAATGGCTCATTCATCCTCTCCGTGGGGTTGGTGGGCTTCGTCTAGATGAATATTCCTGTCCATAGGACATTGGTTTTTTGGCTAAAGTTTCTACAGAGGATTTCTCTAATTGGGTCAAAATTACCTGGAAAAATGGTGGATCATTTGCTCTCCCTGCACCTTTTTTCCCAGAGAGAGGTGATCAGACATTTCTCAATGACTCTTTGGCAGGAATTAATGGGACGTTTTGTTTGTTTCTGAACAATTCCACCATTCCTTCCCATCCTACCTTTGTGACTTATGAACTTATGTGGAGGATGGGACCTTTGCCCCAATGGAAGCCTCAGTACTTGGGATGTTTTCTCTGGAAAGACCTGTTCCAGTTGCATCCCATGCCTTTTTCTGGGGGCATCTTTACTGCAATCTAACTGATCATGCTCTCCCAAGATTTTTCCAATGTGACTCCAATCCTGAGGGTTGCTGGCCCCTCCACTCTACTTGGGACATCATTTACCTCTGTGGCCCTCGGTCTTGTATGGATTTTAGGCTTTTATAACCATTCATGGGGCAGGGTCGGGAGCTTCTATGGTTCCCTTTTCGAGGAAACTTCTAATTGATCTTTCAGTTAGGGTTCTTTGTTGCACAACAGGACCTTCCATGGGGGACACATACCAAATTTGACCTATATTGGTCATCCCTGTGTCAGTGCCCCCCCATTCTTTTTCCTCTTTTGGTTTCAATCTTCTTCTAACACCTCCACCTTAAATTGTTCTGTACAAAATTGTACACTTAGATGTTTTAAGAAGTTCGTAGACAGAAGCTGATCTTCAGGGCTTTACTGAAGTTATCGCTGGAGCAGTCTGTAGAGTTAACAATCTTAGGGATTTTGAGTTGTTGTGGTTGTAGACTTTTGAGGAAACAGCTATTGAGGAAGTCTGCAAGGCTGGATCATCTGGGCCACTCGTCTTCTTTGGTGTCTGGTCTGTTTTCTGCTGAGGTTTCCGTTGTCCAATTGTCCCTGTATTCCTTGAATGGATGCTTTAAATCTCCTGAAAGATAAGAACAGAGCCCTGCCATAATCCTAACTCTAGGACAATTACCTTTTTTTTGGGGGGGGGGGTCAGGTAATATTTTTCCTGGAGCAAATTTGTTTTTTTTTTTTTTGACAATATATAAAGTATTACCTTTCAATCCGGATTAAAGAAGAAATTATTTTGATATTTTGGAGCTAAACAAATCTTTAGTGTATATATTTTGAGACCTCAAAGGACAATTTGTTTGAATTGCAGCATGCCTTTTGTAAGTAGCTTTTAAACTGAAATCCTTCCAAATCCTATGTGCCTGTCCTGCCTTCTAAGTATTGGGATCAAAGACATGTGGTTCCCAACTGATGGGATTAAAGATGTGCTCCACCACCCCTGGATCGAAGTTTTTCTCTATTTAGAGCTTGTTTTGTATCAGGCTGACCTTGAGCTCTGAGATCTGCCTGTTTCTGTCTCTAGTGTGCTGGGATTAAGGGTGTATTCTTCTCAAATGATGGGATTAAGGGTGTGCACCATCACCATCCTGTTCCTTGTAACTGTAGAATTTACAAGGCAACTAACTCTATAGTTATCCTCCTGTCTCTGCTGGAGGTAAAGGCATGGGCTAACACCACGCCTTTCATATATTTTACCTTAGCTCTAAGTTTTTTCATCTCTTGGAGGTTTGTACAACCAGGTTGAACAGCTGTAACCTTTAATTTATTTACAGTGTTTTAAACCTGTTACCTGCTTTTTAATACCAAACCATTGAAATATCCTATACCTCTACAAAAAAAAAAAAAACAAAAAAAACTTTTAAGCTGCTATCAAGTTTGTGTAATCAATGTGGCCACCTGCAGTCTAACATTCTAATCTGAAATTAAGGCCATTTTTCTTTCATACCAGTAAGGCAAGTGTACCTTTGGTAAATTATAGTTTGAAAATTTTATATTGTATTTTTATTATTTTTTAAGCATATTAACTCTTTTCTTAAAAAAGTATTACTTATTTCTAGAACATAGTTTCCTCCCTCCTTCTCTCCCTCTCTCCTTCCCTCCCTCTCTCCTTCCCTCCCTCCCTCCTTGTTCCTCTACTTGGTACTCTCCTTCTCCTCAGATGAGGTGGGCCCTCACATATCATACTCCCTCAGATCTTGTGTCATGTGAGGGCCAAGAGCTTCCACTTGTACTGGAGCTTGATAAGGCACACCATCTAGGGTGTGGTGTTCCACTAACCTGCAGCAGATTCCATGACCCACTGGTGGGTAGAATTTTTCCTAGGATAGATATGCTAGGTTCCTCTCTATTTGGGTGTGTGGGTTGTAGGAGAGTTATCCTGTGATGTATGGTTAATATCCACTTATAAGGGAATACATACCATGTTTATCTTTCTGAGACTGTGTCAGCTCACTTAGGATGAGCTTTTCTACTTCCATCCATTTGGTTTCAAATTGCATGATTTCCTCATTTCTGTTAGCTGTGTAGTATTCCATTATATAAATGTACCACAGTTTTTTTTTTTTTTATCCATTCTTCAGTTGAAGGACATCTGGGTTGTTTCCAGTTTCTGGCTATTACAAATAAAGCTGCTATGAACATTGTTGAGGCAATGTCCTTGTGGTTTCGTTTAGAATCTTTTGGATATATGCCCAAGATGGGGATGGCTGGGTCTTGAGGTAGATTTGTTCCCATTTTTCTAAGATATCTCCAGATTGATTTCCAAAGTGGTTGCACAAGTTTGCAGTCCCACCAGCAATGGGGGAGTGTTACCCTTTCTCCACATCCTCGCCAGCATATGATATCATTTGAGTTTTTGATCTTAGCCATTCTGACAGGTATCAGATGGAATCTCAGAGTTGTTTTAAGTTGCATATTCCTGATGACCAAAGATGTTGAACATTTCCTCAAATGCCTCTCGGCCT